>JAHTMQ010000011.1:0-72452 GCA_019327925.1 Leucocoprinus sp. KB1807203 | reverse complement strand
CGGGAACGCACTCCCCACCTGTCTCCTCTCTACCCGTGCTCACTCGATTACCCATGCTGCCTCTTTTCTATCTCCTATATCTTTCTCTGCTTCTCTTTTGTTCTGTGTGTCTCTTTAATACTTCTTGATTTGTATGTCTATCAGAGGCACTAAGCCTCGGTAATCTGTAGACCACCGCGGCCTGTGTACGTACACCGTGTTATAAATTGTTGATTAAAAAAGAACGGATGCCTATTTGCACTAGGGTTACCTCAAAAATGGCTTGCTTTTCACCACACTTGTTGCCCTGACTTTTGTGGGACCATTCTAGCCCTCGGACTGATGTTCACACCCTGTAGGTTACCTAGCTCCTTTATATAACCGTACCACACTTTAATATCTCTATTCAACAATTGCCCTGGTAACATCAACGTAGCGGCTAGGTGAATGAGGCTTTTGATCCAGATAATGTCCCCGGTCTACTTACAACGTCCTTGCCAGATTCATCAATCGTAGCGATACTACGTTGAGCGATGAAAGTTTTGCTCTTCATAGCCATTCAGTTTACTCCGCCTTGCAACTTTGTCTGTAAGATACCTACCTCGTTTGAAGTGCTGATAGGTGCCGCCTGAAAACTATCAATTTCAAGGGTTACACCGTGCTCATCAAGGACATGTCCCCTCGTAAACGGACGTAGATTCAACCTGCAGAGCGAGCATCAGGAGGGTGACGATCAGAGTGGCGCATTTACATACGTGGCTAACATCGAAGCAGCGTATACTTTGGATACCTGGAGTAAATAGACCCAACTATTGAGGAATCAGAACTACTTACAATTTGAAATGATTTGATAAATCGCCAAGAATACAAGGTTGCTCTCCAATTCCGACTATATGAAGTGTTAACGTATCGACTTGCAACGCGTATACCAGTGACTCACAGTCATTACGACAACAAAATCGGTCAGACTGAGAATAGGCAGTGGGTTTCAAGTAGACTGAGTGACACTCAGTCACTTACCTCGTCAAGATTCCAATGTTAACAGACCAGAAAATGAGCTTATTGATGATCTTGTCCGTCCTGATGGTAAGTGAGGGTTGTAGCCTGTGGACGACAAGAAGATGTTACCTCAAGATTCCGGATCGGCCACGATTAAGGAAATAACCCAAAGAAATGGCAATCAGGAAATCGGTAGCGACACCGAAAACGAGCGCTACAGTTGATGTAATCTGTCCAGAGATGTCAATGAGCAATAGTTCATAAGAATGTTCTGGGAGCTACTTGAATTGAGTGAGGAAACTTGGAGTAGCGCCCAGCCGAAAAGCTACGCTCAAGGTGAGTTTATATAGTATGTCATGCAGAAATATCGTGCACCTCTGACCAACCACAACTTGAGAGGATTAGGATGAGAAGTATAAAATGTCTAAACATATAGTAAACATACCCCACGTCATGCCTGCAGAAGTGACGATGTGAATAATGTGATTTGTTCCAAGATCATACTACTCACCTGAGTGGGCCAAAGCAAACCCAATCTAATGGACCTAGGTCAAGGTCATCTCTGAAAAAAGAGGACAACTTACGATTATTATAGGGACAGGTTTCTGCCGCCCACTCACTGGGCATAACGTCAGGACATGAGGGTCAGCTGGTCAAACCAAAGCAACTCACACAAATACACCCGCCACGCAAAGAATAAGTGAATGACCAAGATAAGAATGCCCTGAGCCAACAATATTCGATCATGACTTTCCGACTGGATTATACAAGGACTTACTGTGATAGCCAAGGTCATCTGCCAAAGAAATCAATATGTGCAGCATCAGGTGAGCTATGAGCTTGTTGAGCACTTACGGTAGCACTCCTATCGTTTGACAGATCAACATATTAAAAAACTTGGTGGACGTGAACATCGGCTCGTACCATGAGGTTATATCCAATCCGGATAAATTATTAAAGTTTTGAACCAGATAGAAGTAAATTGCATGACACTCAAAGATTGCATGCAATACCTCAAGAATCCTAAAAAGAGATGTCTATGAAGGCTCTGAAGACGTGTAACAAACATACCAGACGCCCGCGACCTAAAAGACATGAGACGTGGAGGGTATCACAAATCACAAATCCACGAACTAGTATCTTGAGAAATGCATTGTCTTTTGGGTAGTGTTGATAGTAGTACCAAGTTTGTAGGGTGTTCGCCCCAAAGAGACTATCCCGCAAAAGCTAATGAGAACAGGCGACTTGAGAGAGCAAATGGACGATCACCAGACAGAGAACAAAACACCTATGAGCAAGGCACCGGCAGTAGGGCCAACGATAGACTGGATATCTGGTACCTCTGCTTGGGACATTGGGTGTTTGCAATAACCGTTGCCATCGAAGCGAATGAGTGTTTTAAACAAACTACGGAAATACCCAGTGATGGACACCTATACACCGACGACGTTTCCGCGGCACAGCTTTCTAGTTTGGCTGCCTGTCATTCGTCTGATCAGGAACAATGACACTGTAAGATACAATGTGAAGAGGTCAGCTCTCCATTGAACAGGGCTCATCATCAGTTGCTTGCCTTGTTTTGTCACAGGGCGAACAATACTGTAGCCCTGAAGATCTCATTCCTCATGATCATCAAATGTGATAGCTTTTCTGCTCCCTGTGCTGCAATGATGAAAGTTGGAACTTTATCTACAACAGCCCAGTATGGATATCACCAAAATTGAATTTCCATGTAAAGACCTAATATTTTTCCATAGTGATGTACGTTAGGATAGTACTTATACAGGTTTTCATTATGCCTTTGGCATAGACTTCATTCTGAATAATGTTGACGATGCTTATATTGAATTTCCTTCTATTGTGCAGTCCATCCTATTGTGTTGCAGTCAGCTTGATTCACTCACCTCTTGCTCCTTTCTGGTAGCCTATCTCATTGTATTTGCTCAAATAGCTATCCGAAATACCAGCAGCTTGCTGTTTGATGAATTGCAAAGAAAGGCAAGCTTGATATGTCGAACAAAGCAGTCAAAGCCCTAGATATACCTTCTCTATTAAATGATTGTTCAGCTGAGTTCAGGAAATTGACACAAAAATATCAAGAGTGTCTGTTAAATCGCCTGAAAGGGGGTAGAAAATGAACTGAATGCAGGCATGAGAAGCCCCTTGTTCTAAACGATACAACTATATTGCACCTTATCGTAAGGAGTACTCCTTGACCAATTGCATCTCAAAACCCACGTCAGCAGTGAACAGATGTATTCCTTGACGCATGTCTGCCATGTCCCATATGTTTCCGCCCTTGTCGCACTTCCCAGGGGCTGTCAACAGTCAAGTTTCGGGGTCTCCTCTGTGAACCTTATGGCAAACTTCTTGCCCAAATTTAGGACTTTTGAAATCATTGCATTTGATTCCGGATAGAGAAGTTTTTCAACCAGCCAATGTTGGGACAATATTACTCCATTGCGTTGCTCCTTGGAAAACAAGATCGAGTCCGCTATGAAAATTCCACGTGAGTTCCCACGTACGATTGAATTGGTTAGTCCACTTTGGATACAACTTCTGGCCAGACACATTGAATGCTAAGATAAAATAAGATGTGAAATGGGTACAAATCAAGAGTCTCACTCAAATAAGCAGGAAAGGCTAAGAGTTGCTGGAAAAGCAACATGATGAGGGTATACACAGGTGTGTCCCCCGAAGTACTCCTCCTACGGCGCATATTTTGATGTCAAGTCGCCCCATCAATTGTCACTATTGTGTCATGTCACCTCACCTGTCATTTGTCTAGACTTGTCTTCCAGCTATGCCACTAGACATTGAAAAGGACCTATCTCACCATTGATTCTCTGCATTAGACTTAGCTATGGTTGTGTCCAATGTTTCATATACATAAATTTTTTTTGAACATGGCTGAGTGCACAGTTCCCACTGTTCTCTACACATAACACCTAAAAAACCCCCCCTATCTAAGTAGATACCTAGTGTAGATGCCATGGACTGCCACCGAGCCCATGTTACAAATTGATAATGTTGAGCTTCAAATCATTCATCTGATGTCACAGATGCTGTGACATGAAATATAGTACAGAAACCTGGTCTTGACCAATACAACAGAGGTGTATGTATGGATAAGTTAGGCTGGGGGGACAGTTCTTTCATGAGATATTGTCCTGGAACAAAAACACTCTCAGATTGAACTTGAGGAACATGATGATGTTGTATATGGAGCTTTGGAGGAGATTCCATAATTGTTTATGTTGCTCACACTCATATAAGATATGGTGTTTGTCATGACATGGCCAAAACAGCTAAGTCATTATTTATATTTCTTTTCTTTTCTTTTTCATTTAATTAGGTAATTGGCAGATGTGCAAGAGAATAACTCAAAAGAAATGTATGGGACTTTATAAACAAAAATAAATATAGAATGTGTATAAGTAGTGTATGTTAGTATGAGGTTGTAAAGACTTAGGCTCAACCAAGGTGGTTGTTCAGGAACTCAATAGAGTTCTCTGTTGGATTGCCCTAGCTATTTATACAAATGTCTATTGGTCTGTGCACCTGTCTTCTGTAATCACATGACCCTTACTAATAACTATACATGTCTTATATAATCCTTCCCATGCTATTTATATCTTTCCTATGTTATATTCCTGGATATTTCCTATCAGATTAATAAATACATAGGAAATAGTTTCTTCTTTAGGGATTGTCTCATAATACAGCCTTTTCTTCAAGTTTTCTAATTTCAAGAAATTTTTCCATTGTCTCCAGTTCTCTTCCTATCTTTTCTCCCTTTGTCTTTTGTATTCCTTATTTGACCACCCCCACAGAATTTTAGCTGTGAATCTCTCTGGTAGTTTTCTTGAGAACACCTTTTTGTTCTCTTCTTCTTCTTGTTACTATACTTCTTCAGCCTCTTCTCCATACTCTCTCTCAAACTCTTCAACTAACTTCTTTGCATTCTTCAGATTTTTTCTACTTTCCCAAGTATCTCCTTCTACTGTATACCTCTTTCATCATTGTTGTATGACTCAAGTTGAGTTGACTCAGCAGCTAAGCCTTTGAGGGTTACAAAGAGAACTTGATGGAGTTCTCAATCAATTGTGCTAGCTACTTATACAAGTATACTATTTGTCCTCATTTACATTAATAGTATAATGGTATTTTACAACTAGCCAAGAGACTACTAGTTTGATTCTCTTGTCTGTTATTCTATAAATAGATATTCTTTGGTTATAGTTGAGGTAACTCATGACAATCATACTAAGAAATTTTTCTTTTCTCTAACTACCCTTTTGTTTAGTATTTTTTCCATCTTGAATTCCTTTTTTCCTCAATGATAACCAGTTTTGATAGGGTTTTCTTCTGTCCTTCCACCTGAAGTTTGTACAACTGTACTCAACTTATATTAACTATAGGATGTATCTTAATAGAACTAGATAGCTCCAATTCTATAGCATTGGTCAAGACAATCTCCTTAATCCTATAAGGCTCCACAAACTGTTCTATTAACTTCTCTAACCTTCTTCCTACTATCTGCTATTTGAGATCCTTTGTACTTAATAGTACTAAGTCTCCAATTTTGTATTCTTCTGCTTTTTTTCACTTTCTGTCTACATATTTCTTTATCTCCTCCTGTACTTTCTCCAGTGCTGCTCTTGTTTCCTTTTGGATTTTTTTCATTCTTTCTACAAACTTTTCCACTGTCTCAAATTTTTCCTTTCTTCTTCCTTTAAATCCTATTCTTGGGTCTTGACCATAATTTGCCTTAAATAGAGAAGTTTTTATTACCAAATAATGTCATATACTAGGAAATTTGGTATAAATTAATATTTTTATTTATTTTCTTTATTATTATTTATCTTCTATAGGAGTATTGCGTTTTAGACTGACTCTCTTCTATTCTGATTATAGTATATATACCGGGTAGATATATAGGAGTAACCTAGTTCATAGATTAAAGTTCCAAAGTCATAAATCTACTTTTCTATATTTTTGTAGTGTTCTCTACTATATAACTTCTTACTCCTGAATTTATCTTTTCTTTGAACAATGTTCTACTACTCCAAAATAAGTAACTACACATACAACAGAAGATTGAAGCATAGTGCATGAACTGAGGCCAAGATCATTCAACTCTTGCATTGTCATTGTGTTTCCTCTAGACCAGCTGTAAAACCATAGGACTAGAGAGTAATATCTCTTATTTCACTTAGTAGCATGTTCCACTTTCCAACTCCACTCATTGTATCACTTTCTAGAACCCAGAGTATATATTTATAGTATATTTATAGTAATTCACAGTATATCCTAGTCTTCCTATACTGCTATCCCTTTCTACTTGACAAATAAATCTTATTGTTATATAAAAATTCAGCCATTTCCAGCTACTCTGGCTATTATTCCTGCCTATGATCAATAAAGACCCTTAGGTACTGTTCTAGTTCCTAATTGATTCTCTTTGTCTGTCCATCTGTTTGAGGGTGATAGACTATCAACAGTTTTGTCTGGATTTTCAACAATTTATTCAACTTCTTTATCATCTTTACTGCAAACTGTACTTCTCTGTATCACAAATAGCCACTTACTGATTTGTGATTGGTTGATTTGATAATCAAAGTGCTCAAAAAAGTAAAGTTAGACAAGTAGCAAAAAATGTTGTTAAGTTTGAAGTTTATCCTCAGATATATAGTCCTTAAATACATGATTGTGGTGGTCTGTATACTAGGACAACCTACTACATGATTACTACCTATTGTTCTACATATAGGAGTGCTATTGTTCTTGAAATAGAGATAACCTAACTATTTTAGGGCAGTTCTTTGTTCTATTCAAGGATAGATAATAATCTATGGATAAAGATCAATGTCATGTACAAATATTGAGGACCTTGTATCTCTATGGGATCTTATTGCCTTGGGATCTATTTATGGTTAAAAGAAGCACATTGAAGAGAGCTCCATGATGGTCATTGAAGCAAACAATTATGTTAAGTAGTTCCTGAGATATTAGTGATTTAGTGTCTGGTGACTTAATAATTACTGACTAATCTGCTGATAACTCAGTGAATACTGATCGCTTTGAGACATTTTTGGTATGGTTTGAAAGATCTTCTTAAGGGCTTTTGGTGGCCATTTAGATTGTTGAAATTGGTCAAGTATTCCTAGAGTTATGGTCCGAATGAAGTTTGTGACACTCTCTATCTGATATAATCCTTTCTAGAAGTCTATGCAACTTTCAGATATAGTCTCTAAACAGTCTAGTGAGTCCTTTTACTGATGTTTTTTCTATAGTTGGTATAAAGTAGGCCACTTTACTAAACTAATCATAAACTACTAAAATTGTATTATAGTCTTATATCAAAGGTAGTTTAGTAATAAAGTCTGCTAAAATATGACTCCATGGTTTTTCCGGAATTGTATTGGATATTAGTTTTCCTGCTGGGACCTTGCTTCTATTCTTATATTACTAACAAGTATCATATTCTTTTATATATCTCTTTACCTTCTTTGTCACTTTTGGCTACCAATAGTTTCTTATATCATGATGGAAGTGTATTACTTCTTTTCTCAGTTCTCTCTCTAGGATGTATATTCATTCTTCTTCTATAACTAGCCCTTCTTCAACTATCTATTTCTTATCTCTTAGCATTTTTATCCTTGTTTTCTTTAGTTCTTTCACTGCTTTTACTATCTTTTTGTCTTTCCCCTGTACCTTTTTGATCTTGTCCCTTAGATTATTTTTCTCCACCAATGTTTCTATTCTTTTTATTCATCCTAGCTTGATTAGCATCGGGTCTTGGTTGTTGTTTTCCACTCTCTTCTGCTAACTTGGTCTCCTGCTTAATCCATTTATCTTTCTTATGCTCTTTCCTGGAATGTGTTTAAGAGTAAAGTCAAACCATGATAGATACAATGCCTATCTAGCTTGTCTCCAGTTTAACTTTTGACTAGGCATAAAGTATTGGAGGTTTTTATAATCTGTCCAGATTTCAAATTTTACTTTCACCCCTTCTAAGTAGTGTCTCCACAATTTCAAACACTGAATTACTACTAGTATCTCTTTGTTATGGATTTCATAGTTTTATGTATTTAATAACTTAGAGATGAAGGCAACTGGCCTCTACTTTTCATTTCCACTGTCATGTTCCAAGTATATAATACCAGTCAGTATCATGATCTGTAACTAGTACAGAATAGTCACTAATAACTTAGTGATTTAGTAATACTGCAGTAATTACTTAATCTATAAAAAAACTAGCTTAGACCCTTAGCTCCATTCTCAATAAAGTCTTTGTCATTCTTGTATAGTCTTCTCACATTCATCCTTAAACTCCAGCCAAGGGTTCCTTCTAGTTTTTTTGGCAGTGAGAAATCATTCCAAAATTGGTTCTAGTTGCTAGGGCTTGATACCCATATTTTACCAATAGTATCTCTCTTGTTGTATAGTCTAAGGTATCTGCCTCTACCCTTATCTTCTTATTTAAATCCAGGATAGCTAAGACTGGCTTTATTATAAATACCTCTTTCAGTCTTCTAAATGTTTCTCCTTGCTCTTCTTTCTACCTCTACTTTTCCTCCTTTCTGACTAGTAAGTGCAAAGGGGCTATGATTCTAGCAAAGTTTTTAATAAATTGTTTGTAGTAGTTTGCAAGTTCTAGAAACTTTTGCACTTCTTTTATATTTTTTGGCATTGACTAGCTTAGAACTTTATCACAAATGACCACTTACTGATTTATGATTGGTTGATTTAATAATCAAAGTACTCAAAAAAGCAAAATTAGACAAGCAGCAAAAAATGTTGTTAAGTCTAAGGTTTATTCTCAGACATACAGTTCTTAAATACATTGATTGTGGTGGTCTGTACACCAAAATAGCCTATCACATAATTACTACCTATTATTCTACATATAGGAGTGCTATTGTTCTTGAAATAGAGATAATCTAACCATCTTAGGGCAGTTCTTTGTTCTATTCAAGAACAAATGATAATTTATAGATAAAGATCAATGTTATATACAAACATTGAGGACCTTGTATCTCTATGGGATCTTATTGCCTTGGGATCTATTTATAGCTGAAAGAAGTGCATTGAAAAGAGCTTTATGATGGTCATTGAAGCAAATGATTATATCAAGTAGTTCCTGAGATATCAGCAATTTAGTGCTTGGTGACTTGGTAATCACCAACTAATCTGCTAATAACTTGGTAAATTATCACAAATGGCCACTTACTGATTTGTGATTGCTTGATTTGATAATCAAAGTGTTTAAAAAAGCAAAGTTAGACAAGCAGCAAAAGATGTTGTTAAGTCTGAGGTTTATTCTCAGATATACAGTTCTTAAATATATGATTGTAGTAGTTTGTGCACCAGAACAGCCTACCACATGATCACTACCTATTGTTCTACATATAGGAGTGCTATTGTTCTTGAAATAGAGATAACCTAACCATCTTAGGGCAGTTCTTTGTTCTATTCAAGGACAGATGATAATCTATAAGTAAAGATCAGTGTCATGTACAAATATTGAGGACCTTGTATCTCCATGGGATCTTATCGCCTCAGGATCTATTTATAGCCAAAAGAAGCGCATTGAAGAGAGCTTCACGATGGTCATTGAAGCAATGTTATCAATGGACAATGAATGTCCTTAGCAATCACCCTAGGTAGATGTTCAAGAAGAACTCGATGGAGTTTTTTGTTGGATTGCAGCTCTACTTATACTACTACTACAGTGGCTGTACCCTAGAGTCCTGTGATCACATGTTCTTTCCAGAATATTCTATGATCACCTGACCTTGTCACGTGATTTGACTTACTGAGTTCCTGCCCTATTTATATCCTTACTCTATTGTATGCTTTGAGGTTTTGGATTAAGTATTCAAATGCATGGGAAACCTTTTCCTGTTTGGGGCTCTCATAACATGGCCCTCCCTTCAAGTTTTCTCATCCCAAGGAATTTTTCCATCGATATCAATTTTTGTCCTATCTCTTTTCCCTCTCTCTTTCGTATCTTCTTCTCCCCCAACCATATAGTAGTTTTGCTGTGAATTCCCTAGGTAATTCCCAACTGAACTCTTTTTCTTTTTCTTCTTGCTTCTGTCACCTTAGTTCTTCGACCTCTTCCCCATGCTCCTTCTTGAACTTTTCTACCAGCTCCTTTGCATTTTCTAAGTTTTCCCTATTTTCCCAGGTATCCTCTCCTGCCGTGTAGTCTTTCCACCTCACCAGGAACTTCTCCTTTCCTCTAACCATCCTTTTGTTTAAGATTTTCTCTACCTCAAATTCCTTTTCTCCTTTGATGATGACTAGTTTTGGTGGTATCTTCTTCTGTCCCTTTACCTGTGATTTGTAGAGTCGTACTCTACTTACATTAACTACAGGGTGTATTTTGATAGAATTAGGTAGCTCTAATTCTATTGCATTACTTGAGACGATTCCCTTTACTTTATAGGGGCCCACAAAGCGTTCAGTCAGCTTTTCCGACCTTCTTTCTTTTATTTGCCATTTTAGGTCCTTCATACTTAGCAGCACTAAGTCCCCCACTTTGTACTCCTCTCCCTTTTCTTGTCTTCTGTCTCCAAACCTTTTCATTTCCTTCTGTGCTTTTTCTAATGCTGCTTTGGCTTCCTTCTGGATTTTCTTCATTTTTTCTACAAATTTTCCCACTGCTTTGTACTTCCCCTTTCTTCTTCCCTCAAATCCCATCCTCGGGTCTTGACTGTAGTTTGCTTTGAATGGTGATGTTTTTATAGCTGTATGGATTTTGTTGTTATATGCAAACTCCGCCGTCCCTAACCAATCTAGCCACTGCTCTTGTCTATGATCAATGAAGACCCTTAGATATTGCTCTAACTCCTGGTTTATTCTCTCTGTCTGCCCATCTGTTTGAGGGTGATAGGCTGTTGAGAGCTTTGTCTGGATTTCCAGCAAGTTATTTAGCTCCTTCATCACTCCCACCACAAACTGCACTTCCCTGTCTAATATGATGCTCTCTAGAAGTCCATGCAATTTCCATATGTGGTCCTGAAACAGCTTTGCAAGTCCTTCCACTAACGTCTTCTCTGTTGTTGCTATAAAATGTGTTATTTTGCTAAAACAGTCGCATACTACTAAGATTGTGTCGTATCCCTGGGCTAGTGGCAGTTTGGTGATAAAGTCTGCCGATATGTGGCTCCATGGCTTTTCTGGGATTGCATTGGGTATTAGTTTTCCCGCTGGCGCTTCGCTTTAATTCTTGTATCTTTGACATGCATCACATCCATCCACATATCTTTCCACCTCCTTTGTTACTCCTGGCCACCAGTAATTCCTAACAATCAACTCTGCCATCTTCCACCTCCCTCCATGCCCTCCTACTGGAGTGTCATGGTGTAGTTGTATTATTTCTCTCCTGAGGTCTTCTTCTAGTACGTATATTCTTTCTTCCTTTAATACTATCCCATCCTCGATTTCCCACTCTTTATCTTTCAGTGCTTTTATTCCTGCCCTTTTTAACTCCTCTACTGCTTTTACTATTTTCTCATCCCCTTCCTGTGCCTTTCTGATTCTTTCTCTTAGGTTTTCTTCCTCTATCAATATTTCTACTCCCCTAATCCACTCTAGTTTTATCAGCTTCTGGTCTTTGTTATCTCTTTTCACCCCCTCCTGCCAGTCTGGTCTTCTGCTTAATCCATCCGCCTTTCCCATGCTCTTCCCTGGAACGTGTTTTAACATGAAATTAAATCATGATAGGTATAGAGCCTATCTTGCTTGTCTGTGGTTTAATTTTTGACTCGTCATAAAATACTGGAGGTTCTTATGGTCTGTCCAGATTTCAAATTCGAGTTTCGCTCCCTCTAAGTAGTACCTCCATGCTTCTAGGCACCTTATAACTGCCAGTATCTCTTTATCATGAATTTTGTAATTTTGCTCTGTGGTATTCAGCGATTTAGAGATGAAGGCCACTGGCCTCCACTTCCCATCTTCACACTTTGTCGACAACACCCCCCCTGTTGCATAGTCTGAGACATCTGCTTCCACTCTCATTTCCCTATCGATGTCCGGGATGGCCAGAACAGGCTCTGTGGTAAACCCTGCCTTAAGTTTTTCAAATGCTTCCTCCTGTTCCTTCTCTCACTTCTACTTTTGTTCCTTCCTGACTAGCACATGTAGCAGTGCCGCTATCCTAGCAAAGTCCTTTATGAACCTCCTGTAGTAATTGGTGAGGTCTAGGAATTTTTGTACTTCTTTGACGTTCCTAGGTGCCGGTCAGTTCAGAACTTCTTTCACTTTCTCCTTTTGCATCTCCACTTCTTTTGGACCGATTACTACTCCCAGGAACTCTACTTCTCTTACTTTCCATTTGCATTTCTCTGGTTTCACAAACAGATTGTTCTCTTCCAATCTCCTTAGTATTTTCTCCACCAACTTATCATGTCCCTCTTCCATATCTGTGGCTACTAAAATGTCATCAATAAAGGTCGCTGTGTCCCCTTGGTTTATGAGGTCCCTGAACAGGTCATTCATCATTGCTTGGAAGGTGGCGGGGGAGTTTGTCAACCCAAAATACATGACTGTAGGTTCATACGCTCCGATGTGTGTCATAAACGCTGCCTTCCATTCGTCTCCTTCCTTGATTCTGACATTATTGTATCTCTATCTCAAATTCAACTTTGTAAACACCTTTCTCTTTCCTACTCCATCCAATATATCTGCAATGAGGGGTAAGGGGTACCCATTTTTTATTGTCCACTGGTTTATGTGTCGATAGTCTTGTACCATTCTCCGTGTGCCATTCTTTTTCACCACAAAGTGTACCAGTGATGTCTGGGATGACTTGGAGAGTTGGATATATCCCTTTCTCAACTGGTCTTCCACAAATGTCTGTACTTCCTCCCTTTTCTCTCTTGATAGTGAATATACTTTCCTCTTTCTTGGCGTAAATCCCTCCTTTAATTCTATGGCATGGTCCCAGATCTTTTGTACTGGCATCCTTTCTGACTCCTTTTTTTCAAATACTTTCTTCCACTTCCAAAATCTCCTGGGCACTAGCTTTTTTAACACTTTCTTGTCCTCATCCTTTTCCATCTTTCTTACTTTCTTCTCCTTCACTTCTTGCTTTCTTCTTCCACATATAGGTGGGCAATGCATCATCTTCACTTCTCCTTTCTCCCAATCTATTTCTGGATTATGGGCTGCTAGTCACAGCATTCCCAATATTAACTCTGTCTTCCCTAAGTTGCACACATCCATTCTGGCTCTTTCCATATGTCCCTTGAAGAACATATTGCACTTGACCTGGTGCGTTATAGCCCCCCCCGCATTTGCCATTCTATCCACATTTCTAACTAAGAGGGGTTTTTTCAACTTTTCCATTTTAAACCCCTTTTCTTTTGCAAAGGTCATATCCATGAACAGATCTGTCACCCTGCTATCCAACAATGCCTTTACTGCTATTCCTTCATGACTTTCCAACTTCTCTAACCCTACTTTCAACCAGACTTCCCTTAATAGTTGTAGTGTGCACTGTATGTCTTTTACTCTCTCAGTTGTATTGATGGAGTTCAATTTATTGCCCAGTTTTTCTGGGTGCAATACACTGTATACATTATTGGAGGCCAGCCGAGAGCTCACTGTCCTCCATTTTCTTTTGCTGACTCCTGCAGTGTTTTTACTACTCTTCCCCTATATCTTTCCCAGCAGTTTTTGGCCATGTGGCCCTACTTTTCACATATGTAGCACATCCTATCTCCTCCTCTTCCTCTGTCCACATCCATTGTATTGGGATCTTTCCTTGGACCCATTTGAGCTCCTCCTCTATTAGACATATTTCCTTCTCCTCCTTCTCTGTTCCCTCCTCCTGTTCTCCACATTATTTGTCCCCCTCTTCCCCCATATGATCTTTCTTCTCTTGGCTGTGCATTTCTCCCCTAGGCACGCCTATTACAAACTTCATTTGGACCATAACTCCAGAAATACTTGACCAATTTCGACGATCTGAATGGCCACCAGAAGCCCTTAAGAAGACCTTTTGAATGGTACCAAAAACGTCTCAAAGCAATCAGTATTCACTGAGCTATCAGCAGATCAGTCAGTGATCACCAAGTCACCAGACACTAAATCACCAATATCTCAGGAACCGCTTAACGTAATTGTTTGCTTCAATAACCATCGTGAAGCTCTCTTCAATGCTCTTCTTTCGGCTATAAATAGATCCCAAGGCGATAAGATCCCATGGAGATACAAGGTCCTCAATGTTTGCACATGACACTGATCTTTATTCATAGATTATCATCTGTCCTTGAATAGAACAAAGGACTGCCCTAAGATGGTTAGGTTATCTCTATTTCAAGAACAATAGCACTCCTATATGTAGAACAATAGGTAGTGATCATGTAGTAGGCTGTTCTGGTGCACAGACCACCACAATCATGTATTTAAGAACTGTATGTCTGAGGATAAACCTCAGACTTAACAATATCTTTTGCTGCTTGTCTAACTTTGCTTTTTTGAACACTTTGATTATCAAATCAAGCAATCACAAATCAGTAAGTGGCCACTTGTGATACTGCATATACCGTCCACAATGGAACGTAGCATAGAGTTTATATCAAGAAGAGGGTAATGAACAACATCCAATTGCAAGGTCAGGACTTGAACAAGATACTTGGACTTAGTACCCAGTCTCCTCCCTCAGTCCCTAACTGACTGAGAAGTCCCCTTTACAGCTAGGGCCCGCTATCCAAGATACTTGTGAGTACTGTGCCCACTAGCAAGGAAGGTAAGAGAGTAAGTAGTGGTAGGGGAAATCACTCACGGGGCCGATATGAAGCCAACTGCTCCTTTAAGTGATTTTGAGCAGGGTTCGAGGTGAACAGTGCTCAGATGTGATATTGAGTTCTTATGTTATCAATGGACAGTGAATGTCTATAGTAATTACCTTAGGTGGATATTCAAGAAGAACTCGATGGAGTTCTTTGTTGGATTGCAGCCCTACTTATACTACTACTACAGTGGCTGTACCCTAGAGTCCCACGATCACATGTTCTTTCCAGAATGTTCTATGATCACCTGATCTTGTCACATGATTTGACTTACTGAGTCCCTGCCCTATTTATATCCTTACTCTATTGTATGCTTTGAGGTTTTGGATTAAGTATTCAAATGCATGGGAAACCTTTTCCTGTTTGGGGCTCTCATAACAATATGATAGATTATGACATATGTGATATGTCATGTAATTCTAATCATATAAAAGTTATTATGGCCAAGGTAGTTTATAATACAATTCTTGTAGCACTTTCCCTTTTTGTTATTGAAAATAATATATATAGGTGTGGTTGCTATGGCAGCATAGTGCAGTAGCTGAGCAACTTGCTATATACTCATAAGGTATATATCTGTTTTAATCTTTCAAAGATTGGTAGGTTGTGGTCTTGATAGTAAGGTAGAAAATAGAGATAAGCAAGATTTGTAGGGTTTATAGTGGATATTGTGTGAGAGGAACCTTTGGTACAAAGTACTTGGGTTGGCATTCTAGTAAGAGAATGCCCCTTTTTTATACATTTCACTCAGTAGTGTGTTCCACTCTCCAACTCCAGCCTTTGTGTTACTTTCCAGAACCTGGAGTGTACATTCATAGTTTATTCATAGTAATTCACAGTATATTCCTAGCTTTCCCATGCTGCTCCTGTTGAATATGTCCTCTGAGGACTGTTATTTTGTCTCTTATTTCTCTCATCATTATTTTCTGACTGATTAGTAAGCAATGAGTGTGTCTGCCAGCGCAGACTTTTCTTACACCTCAGTTCTGCACACTTCAGACTGAGGTAAATCCTTTTGTTATTCTATTTTATATATTGTGCTGATGTAGTTAGACATCGTGTTCTAATAGGTACATCAATGGAGTTTAGTTCTGCACACTTCAGACTGAGACATCGTGTTCTAATAGGTCGCTCACTCATCTTCCTGTAATAAAAGCTTCCCACCTTCCTGACACCTTCACACTACCCAGAGAGCCCCCATAGCTCCTGTAGAAAGGTGCCAGCAAGCATAGTGTAGTGGTGAACTACACCATGGTAGTGAACCAGAAGGGATATCTTATGACAGTAAGAGGCAGAAGCAACTCTTAACTCCATTCTGCAGTGGGATACTTCATATATACAGGGGAATGTAGTCTAGTGTCTGGAATGATAGATCAAACACAATAGAGGACTTAAGGTAAGCTGACAGATGTTAATAAATCAACAGCTCCTCAAACCAGTCAAAGACACCGGGAACGCACTCTCCACCCTGTCTCCTCTTTTCGAACACAAGCTCTGACGTACCGAAACCCATTGGTGTTCTATGCTTTGCTACCTATGCTGCCTCTTTTCTTCTCCTATATCTTTCTCTGCTTCTCTTTCGTTCTGTGTTTGTCTCTTTCGTACGGCTTGATTTGTATGTTTATCAGAGGCACTGAGCCTCCGTAGACTACCGCGGACTGTGTACGTACACCGCGTTGATTATAAAAAACGGATGCCTATTTGCATCACACTGGGGTTACCTCAAAAATGGCTTGCTTTTCACCACGCTTGTCGCCCTGACTTTTGTGAAACCATTCTAGCCCTCGGACCAATGTCTACACCCTTCAGATTACCTAGCTCCTTTATATAACTGTACCACACTTGGATATCTCTATCTAACAATTGCCCTAGTAACATCAGCGTAGCGGCTAGGTGAATGAGGCTTTTGATCCAGATAATGTCCCCGGTCTACCTACAATCTCCTTGCCAGATCCATCAATCGTAGCGATGCTGCGCTGAGCGATGATAGTTTTGCTCTTCATAGCCATTCAGTTTACTCCACCTTGTAACATTCTGTAAGATACCTACCTCATTTGCAGTGCTGATAGGTGCCGCCTGAAAACTATCAATTTCAAGGGTCACACCGTGCTCATCAAGGACGTGTCCTCTCGTAAACGAACGCATATTTAACCTGCAGCGCGAGCATCAGGGAGGTGACGATCAGAGTGGCGCATTTACGTACGTAGCTAGCATTGAAGCAGCGTATACTTTGGGTACCTGGAGTAGGTAGACCCAACTTCTGAGGAATCAGAACTACTTACAATTTGAGATGATTTGATAAATCGCGAAGAATACAAGGTTGCTCTCCGTTTCTGACTATATGAAGTGTTAATGTATCGACTTACAACGCGTATATCAGTGACTCACAGTCATTACGACAACAAAATCGGTCAGACTGAGAATAGGCAGTGGGTTTCAAGTACACTGAGTGGCACTTAGTCACTTACCTCGTCAAGATTCCAATGTTAACAGACCAGAAAATGAGCTTATTGATGATCTTGTCCGTCCTGAGGGTAAGTGAGGGTTGTAGCCTGTGGACGACAAGAAGATGTTACCTCAAGATTCCGGATCGGCCACGATTAAGGAAATAACCCAAAGAAATGGCAATCAGGAAATCGGTAGCGACACCGAAAACGAGCGCTACAGTTGATGTAATCTGTCCAGAGATGTCAATGAGCAATAGTTCATGAGTATGTTTCGGGAGCTACTTGAATTGAGTGAGGAAACTTGGAGTAGCACCCAGCCGAAAAGCTACGCTCAAGGTGAGTTTATATAGTATGTCATGCAGAAATATCGTGCACCTCTGACCAACCACAACTTGAGAGGATTAGGGTGAGAAGTATAAAATGTCTAAACATATAGTAAACATACCCCACGTCATGCCTGCAGAAGTGACGATAAGGATAATGTAATTTGTTCCAGGATCATACTACTCACCTGAATGGACCAAGGCAAACCCAATCTGATGGAGCTAGGTCAAGGTTGTCTCTGAAAAAAGAGGACAACTTACGATTATTATAGGGACAGGTTTCTGCCGCCCGCTCACTGGGCATAACGTGACATGAGGGCCAGCTGGTCAAGCCAAAGCAACTCACATATATACACCCGCCACGCAAAGAATAAGTGGATGATGAAGATAAGAATGCCCTGCGCCATCAACATTCGATCATGACTTTCCGATTGGATTATACAAGGACTTACTGTGATAGCAAAGGTCATCTACGAAAGAATACAATATATGTGCAGCATCAGGTGAGTTATGAGCTTGTTGAGCACTTACGGTAGCACTCCTATCATTTGACAGATCAGCATATAAACAAACTTGGTGGACGTGAACATCGGCTCGTACCATGAGGTTATATCCAATCCGGATAAATTATTAAGGTTTTGAACCAGATAGAAGTAAATTGCATGACACTCAAAGATTGCATGCAATACCTCAAGAATCCTAAAAAGAGATGTCTATGAAGGCTCTGAAGACGTGTAACAAACATACCAGACGCCCGCGACCTAAAAGACATATGAGACGTGGAGGGTATCACAAATCACAAATCCACGAACTAGTATCTTGAGAAATGCATTGTCTTTTGGATAGTGTTGGTAGTAGTACCAAGTTTGTAGGGTGTTCGCCCCAAAGAGACTATCCCGCAAAAGCTAGTGAGAACAGGCGACTTGAGAGAGCAAATGGACGATCACCAGACAGAGAACAAAACACCTATGAGAAAGGCACCGGCAGTAGGGCCAACGATAGACTGGATATCTGGTACCTCTGCTTGGGACATTGGGTGTTTGCAATGACCGTTGCCATCGAAGCGAATGAGTGTTTTAAACAAACTACGGAAATACCCAGTTACACCAACGACGTTTCCGTGGCATAGCTTCCTAGTTTGGCCGCCTTTTATTCCGTCTGGTCAGGATCAGTGACACTACAAGATACAAGAGGTCAGCTCTCTATTGAACAGGGTGTTCAAGTGAGGCCAGCGAGCATCGCGTAGTGGCTGTATATACTGACTGACTCACCTAGTAAGTATTTGGAGAAGATTACTGTGTGTAGAGGGAGAAAAGCGACTAAGTGATACATTCCAGGATGGTAGCCTTGATATACAAGCCGGAGAAAGTAGTAAAAAGTAGTACTGGTGGGAACGTAGTCTAAATGTTATTACATAAGTAATTAAATGCTGATATTTGTCACTCCCCCTTGCTAAGTGTGGGGGTGTATGCAAGGCAATTGCTTCTCCCCCCATTACCACCATCATCAATGGTAGCACCCAGTAGAGACATTTCTGAAACATATAACACTATCTACTAGACACTCAGTCATGGACTTGTGTACACCACTCAAGTAGCAGAGTAGTGACCACCACTATATGATCCTCATAAATAACTGCCTAGATAATTTCATATATATCTATAACTGGACTTCTCTGAACTGATTGTTTAGCTGCGATCAAAAGTTGACACGAAAATATCAAAAGCATCTGATAAAGATGTCATAATTATGAGCTGAGTGAGGTGGGCCCACTGAATGCAGCACAGTTAGGCATGAGAAAACCTTTGTTCTGAGCGATAAAACTATATTGCTCTTTATTGAAGGAGTATCCCGTGACCAATTGCATCTCAAAACCCACGTCAGCAGTGAACAGATGTATTCCTTGACGCATGTCTGCCATGTCCCATATGTTTTCGCCCTTGTCGCACTTCCCAGGGGCTGTCACAGTCAAGTTCCGGGGTCTCTGTGAACCTTATGTTAAGCAAACTTTCTCAAATTTAGGACTTTTGAAATCATTGCATTTGATTCTGGATAGAGAAGTTTCTCATTCAAACTATATCTCTTAGGCCATCGGACCATTGGACCCGGTTGTTACACATCTTCAGACTATCGTATAGAACATCTCCCACGACAGCACGATGTTGCCTCTGATCATCCTCTAGGAGATTCATGGCACAAGTTGTCTCGTGCCTCCTCACATTATTACTTCTAGTACTTTCTTATCGATATGTGCGCAGACCAGCATTGTATGCACCTGGTCCAAAGCGCTTGCCCATAGCCGGCAACGCCTTCGATGTTCCTTCACATAGGCCATGGGTAAAATTTGCTAGCTGGAGCCGCATTTATGGTGAGCGTCCCATAAATATGCACCGACAAAGTAGTTGAATGTACCACTAGGTGATCTCGTATACTTGCGTGTCTTCGGTCGTCATGTTCTCGTGTTACATTCGCTGGAGGCAATTGCTGATTTATTTGAGAAGCGCTCTGAAATGTACTGCGATAGACCCCAGCGAGCTATGGCAACTTTGTATAAGCTTTCTTGTACGCTGTAGTGCCATCCCTGACCAAGAATAGGTGTGGTTTTGGACGCACGTTGTTATTGAGAAGACAGGACGATGATGGGAAACGATCTCGCAGACTCCTCCAAGGACAGCTCAACACTCGTGCCGTCTCCGTATACACACCCATTCAAGAGATAGAGGCTCGCGCCCTGGCCCACAACTTGCTGCATCATCCTGATAATTTCCGCAAGTCCATACGCAGGTTCGTCCTCTTTTTTTCTTTTGATGTCCTGAAAGGTCATCGAATCATTAGCATGGTGACATCGGTAATACTGATGATTGCGTATGGATATAAGGTCAAAGAGGAAGATGACCCACTTGTAACACTTGCTGAGCAGGTGATGCATTATATCTCGACAGCTGTTGCCCCAAATCGCTACTGGGTTGACGCTATCCCCATTCGTGAGCTATATACACTTGACTCATACGACTAGTGTGGCCTTATCTCCCCCCAGTCCGTTTTATTCCTGACTGGTTCCCTGGAGCTAATTTCAAGAAAGAAGCAGCTGCCTGTAGAGCGGTGGTCAAACAATTCATGTATGGACCATTTTCCAAAGTCAAGGCTGAAGTAGTTGAGTGGTTCAGCTTGTTTTATATACTCTCAAATATCTGATCTATCAAACAGGCTACAGGCTCTGCTTTGCCCTCATATGTATCACACATGCTAGAAAATTCAGGCAGTAGTCTGAGCCCTGAAGATGAAGAGCTGATTGTTTGGACAGCAGGGGAGATATATGGAGGTCTGTGTCTCTCTGCATACCTTGGCCTTACTGATATTACTTCTCAGCTGGCTCTGATACGGTTCGTACATCAACAGGGCTTCTGAAGCATCTCAATAGATGATAAACTACAGACGATCAGTATCATATCTTCATTCGTTCTTGCTATGATTCTTTTCCCAGAAGTCCAGCGCAAGGCCCAGGCAGAAATCGACGCTATTGTGGGACTATCCAGGTTTCCCTCTTTCGCTGATCGCGGCGCACTTCCGTATGTGAATGCGGTGGTCAAGGAAGCAATGAGATGGAACCCAGTAATTTCAACCAGTAAGGAGTTACATTTCAGCAGATTGGATGATAACATCTATCTTAGTTGGCCGCACAACTCGGGAAGATGATATATATCGTGGGTACCTTGTACCTGCAGGTACTCTGGTAATGGCAAATGTTTGGTAGAAATCTCTCATGAACATGGCTTGATAAGCTCTGATTAGTGCATAGGGGCATCACCCACGACGACCGAATATATTCCGAACCTTACGCTTTTAAACCTGAACGCTATTTAGATCCTTCTAAGCCGTGTTTGGATCCACGCAATCTGGTTTTTGGAACTGGAAAAAGGTACGGACATCGCATCTAATTGGGAGTGGCGTCTCATTTGAGCAATCACAGGAGTTGCGTGGGGCGCTATCTCGCAGAAAACATGATCTTTATTGCCTTGGTCACTTTGCTTTCCGCCTTCGATATTAGTCCTGAAGTGGATAAGAACGGTGAGACGATAACACCGGAAGTAGAGTATACTGGTGGAGCATTTATGTGAGTGTGGATTCCAATTCGATCAACCAAGTCATACTGAGCTTTACGGCTGTGCAGCCATCCTGATCCATTCCCATGTCGTATCACTCCCCGCAGGGCCGAAATAGCGTCTATAATCAATCAAGACTTGTCCGCTTGAATACCCTCATTTCTTTTTTTTTGCCCAGAAATCATACTAGCTGGTTTCGGTAATCATGCTTGGAACCAAAGAGAGTATGTGCGGAGTATGTGGTCCGAGTCCCGGGTGACATATGTGTCTCAATAATTAGTCTTGTAGTGAATCTGGACGTATAGATTGTAAGGGTCAGACAAGGGATTAGTGTCTTTCCTCTCACCGTGCTGCCTCATAGAACAAATTGTCCTACCTTTTCCCGAGTTTCGTTCACTTTGATTCAAAGACTATACACTTATGTTGTCTGAAACCAATCAACTCCACGAGACAACTCTGGTACGCTTTTTATAGGCATCCAACGAGTATAAGTTATTGAATGTTTTCATTGATATCCAGAATCATCCATGTTAAAAGCAGCAGGCTGTCTAGTTTAAGTGACAAGTGAGCATGCGAGTGGGTCATTCAGCAACTATACCTCAAGAAGCCATCCATGTTCTTGCCCACCTCGATGTCTATTCTTTTTCAATGCAGACAGACAATGTGTCACAACCAACAACAATCACTACTCTAGCACACTGCTCAGCACTCAAAGTTCTCATTCCAAGTACCATGAACGAACAATTCTGACCAAGAAAAAAGGTGATTTGATTGATCGGATATAATAAGATAATAAAAATCAAGACAAAGAGTTAAATAGTACTAATCTGATGCAGGGCGAGAGAGAGGTAGAGGGATTATGTGCATATCAGTACATGATAAAAAAGTGTGAATCCGACAGCGAAGTCGATTATGATATCACAATTTCAAAAAAAGAATAAAATGGGAAAAGTATGGATCCAACATGATGAAAACAACTCGGGATAAGGAAAAAACTCGTCGCGATATCAAAAAAAGAGGGGAAGAAAAGTGGGAAGAATGAAGAAAAACTATGTCTATAAGAGACAGCAGAAGAAAAGGCCAGAGTCAGTGATATGGTATACAGGACACTAAGAGAAAGAGCTCAAAGGTATCAGAAGAAGAAAGAAACCGAGAATTTACTGGGCAGCACCAGCACCAGTACCAGGGTTATAAGTCTGACCAGGCCATAACTTGAGATACGCATTAGACACCATGCCCATCGCTTTATTAATGATCGTCTCCCGCTCCTTATGTCCTCCATCCACGAGCAATGTAGGCTCCGTCAGCGCCCCCTTCACTGAATCTCCATTTCCATTCATCCCGCCATTCACACTTCCACACCTTCCCCTTCTCGCTTCCGCTAACTCCCTCTCCAGTTCTCTACCAGGTGCAGCAATCTCCTTCCTCAACCTCGATCCAGTATATGATGTTGTAATACCACCCGACGTAGAGCCGACTGGAGAATACGATGGTGACCGACGTTCTCGAGATCCAGACGATGCTCTCTCTAACGACATTGATGCACTTCGTATACAATCGCCAGTGCTGATGGCACCGACTTCACCTGGTGCGTGCGATGACGAAGTAGATGGGAGCGCCGGATGAGATGGAGAAGGGACAATAGGAGGGGATTTAGGTTTATACTTCGAAGACGAGGAAGAGTTCATAGATTGTGACGAGGAGGAGGAAGCAGTCCGGACGTGCTTTGGCGTACATTCAATCGCTATTGTCGCTGGAGCAGGACCAGATGGGACGATGGGTGCTGCCATTGATAGCGTCGGCGAATTCGAAGGCGTAGGCGTAGGCACCTCCTTTCTCCACTTATCCGCCTCCTCCAATGCTTCCCTGTCAGACTGCATCTGCCTTTCCATATCACTTTGCAAGGAGAGAGAGTTATCTGATGCACCGACTTGTCCGACAATCTTGGGCTTAGGTGAGACGACATTCGATGTTGGTACAATCGTAGCTGTGGAACTTTCAGACGAAACTGAACAGATACTCGCATCCATCTCCATCTTTGGAACGCCATTAACCAAGGAACCGTCTTCAACTGAGGTGCTCGATTCATGGGTGTTCCCATCGGCTACACCTTGCGCTATCATAGTCCCACAAGAAGATGGCTGGTACCCAGGAGTAGGTTCACTGTCGAGGACAGCTTGAGGACTCGGCCTTTGTCCTCTATCGCGTATGCTTCTTCTACTTCTTCCTCTATTCTCCTCCAATACATGAGCACCAGCGATTGGACTCACACTTGATCCAGACCCAGAGCCAAGATCCCTCGTCCCTCTATCCCTCCCTCTCCTCTCATTACCGCCCATAGCTCTACTACTACTCACAGCCGAATTTGAACTACTCCTTTCAAACCGTGATTCGCGTTCTCGTCCTCCCATTCTTCCACCTGCATAGGCACTCCCAATACCACAGCTTATTCTTGCATCACCTCCATCAGGCGAGATACTGTCGCTTATCGGTGACGTACTTGAGTTATACGAGCTGACACTCCTTCCCACTGCTATGGCTCTGACTGCTCCGGCTCGAATTGATGCCACGTATTGGTGCTGCATTTGAGCCGACTGATAACCTACGCGAACTCGAGCGACCTCTTCGCTCGGTACTCTGGATCAAGGTAGTGGCGACAGGGACATTGTAGGTGGATTGGAGGTCTTGACAGCTCCGGGACCTTCCTCTAGACGTTAACAGACCGCCACTCGGACCAAGACTAGAGGGTGCAGGTGCCCTACTGCCACTGCTGCTTCCACCAATGGGAGATACCGATAGACTGCGTCCTCTGCTCCTGCCTCTGTCTTCCTCCCGTGATTGAACTTTGCGTGGGGAAAAAGGGACGTTGATAGCCGAGGTAGAAGAACCGGACTTACAATCGTTCCTAAATGATCTGGCAGAGATTAATTCGGAATCGGAGCTAGAGTTGACAATAACAGCAGGAATGGGAGACCTCGTGGACGGTGGAGTAGACTCCTGGGGTATCAATGGTGTAGAATCCTCCTTCTGAGGGTTAATCTTCACTGCCTCTTCTATTGGTGCAAACTGTGACTCGAGTCTCTCGACATCCTCAGTCATCTCATCTTCCTCATCTTCCATACCCTGAGCCTGTGCTCTTCGGTTGCGCCAATACGCCTGTGCTCCATAGTCGTATACACCTCCAAATGGCGGCACATAAACGAGCTCTACCGGCGTGCTATCTGAACTCTGTTCCTCGTTATATTTCTTATGTGTTCGATCGCTTCGTCCGGATCTACTGCCAGCACCATGCTGCGGAACGCCATAATCCCAAAGTTCGTCATCACTAACACCATCCTCATCACCAAAACCTTCATCCCATGCACCAGTGGTCTTCAAAAAGGTGGGTGCAATGGGTGCGATAGTTACTCGATCGCGATAAGGTGGATCAACATGTGAAGGGCGAGGTCGATAGACCGAAGTCTGCGAGGGAACTGATAGGAGACTGGAGGGGGAAATGTTATCGGATGCCGCAGAAGCCGATTTACGACGCTGACGAAAGCCAGCTGAAGAGGACGTTGAGGATGCTGTTGTAGATGTTGTGGCAGATGAGGATGAGGAAGCGGATTTAGATCGGGGAGGAACCTTCTTCTTGGTGCAAGGCGTTCCTAACTTGGGATGCCGATATGAAGACGGTCGGATCTCGATCATACCATCGTCGGAGTCAGAGTCGCTATGGATAGCACTCTCGTTGAGATGCCGACGTCTGGGATGGGCGTCGCCGTGGGCTGCAAGCCGAAGTGGATCGTCTTCGTCAAACAGATTGTCTTCTCTGTCCTCTTCGTAGCTGGTATTGAATGTCAAAGATCGAGATTGATGAGAGAGATTAGCTACGCACCCATCGTCATCCACCCATTTAAGATCGTCTCCATCCTCACGCTGACCATCCTCACGCTGACCATCGTGACCAAACTGATCACCAAAGCCAAAGCCTGACCTTGTTGGTATCGAACGGGGGTGCTTTGTCGATGGCAATGCATTGTTCGACGAAGGTGTTGAAGCTGATGTGCTTCCTCTTGGGGGGACGCTCTGTACTCCCACTTGCACTAGCACTCGAAGCTGAGTCCTGTGAAAGGGAAGCCCGTACCCCTCCTGGGGCACCAGCGGCGGATGTGCATGTGGAGGGCGGCACGCGTGGCGGAGAATCTTTGCGAAAAGCGCGAGAAGCACCCCAGCGGATGATATGAGTATCGCTCTTGATGTGAGAAAGACACGGTCGCTTAGGTGACCGCGTACTGGATTGTACAGCATCGTCGTAATCTATATCAGATTCAGGGGGACTGAATACGGGGAACTTTAACGAAAGGAGTTCCGTGATACTGCGATGCTTGAGGATAGGTTTCGTGGGCGGGGGCTGGGGTCGACAGGGAGTCTCGTGGAAATCGAGATGGTTGATTCTTGCGACCTCGTCAGGAACAGGAGCTGGCTTTGGCGGCGCAGACCAGTCGATAGCGGTGTGAAGGGGGCCGTAGAGCCAGGTCACGTCTGAGTCTTTGAGCCTGAAAAAGAGTAAGCAAACGGACAGAGAGAGGAGGGACTGACCAGTTGAGAGTCTCTGGTGAGACAGTCTTGAGCTTGTTGCGCTGCTTCCACCACGTGCGCCAACTCGCGTTCTCAAGTCGCAAACCGTTCTGAATTTCGTTCTTCTGCCGGGTCATGTTCCGCCACGACCGCCAAACATCCTCCTCCTGCCAGTCATGGGAGAGGTAGTCGACCTGGCCACGGGGAGCGTTGACGAGGACAGTATCATCCGGTGTAATATTCGCATTTACAGACACGAGGAGGACGGGGAGGTAGGAGGCCATGGGGGAAGGAAGAAGAGGTCAGACGAGATCCCAACAATCAAATCGCGAATCCGAATCCCGGATCTCTCCAATCCCCGGCCCGTCTCGGCCGCTCACCTCTCCGCAATCTCATTTTCCGTCCATTCTTTTCTCCCGAACGTGGCTGATTCCATGTGACACATCATAACATATTCGCCAGCAGATTGTCCGTTTCCGAATTCGCCCGAGGTTTGCCATGTTCGCAGCATCATGAGTGTCAGATATCTTCCCAAGATGGTAAACACTCTACGTCATTTGGATGGAACAACCCGAACCATTACTGCCACTAATTCATTATGACGCAGAGGCTATCATTGCACCATCAAGGTCTATATCGCCGCAAAGAACAGCTCTGTTGGTCAGTGCAACACGCGAACGAATGGACAAGGTTCACTCAGGGACCCACAGTATCGCATTATTCACTTGGCGTGGTAACGAAGCAAAGTATACTGTACTGTACTCACTTTGACAGCTAGACTTTTGAACCACTAGCTTATGCTCCACTTAATCGCTATGCATAGTTGATTTATATACCTCCTGGTCATTAGTGCCCTTCTCGAAGCATTAGATTTACCCACTACTCTTCTCCTACCCCCGACAAACTCCGCGAAACAGTTTCAACCGACACATGGCATGTAGCTTAACCATACATAGTCCGTACCCCAGACTTTCAGGGGCGCCGTCGCTAGCCAGTACAATTCGTCCGGTGCGCGAGTACAATATATCTATGCAAATGGTACAAGGAAAAATTTCTGCTTCGGATTCTCTGTCTTAGCCGATGAGACTCTCGTACTAAATCCCAGTCCGATGGCTTCTTCATCGACTATGGGGTCAGCTGTGCGATGCTGGCCAGCATATGACTGATTGCGCTGGATGGATGAATGAACTACCTGTCCGAAATATTTAGGTCACAATTAATTTCAGACAGTGATGAGATGGAATCGAGATCGTGGCAAGGAGTGAGAAAGCTTAACTTGGAAAAAAGCTGTATCATGCGACTTGCCCTGTTTAATTTAACAGTGGAGAGCTGGGGCTAGAGAGCTTCTGAGCGCTGGAACAGAATCCGAAACTCCAGTAAGGAGGCTGCGGTGTACCGAGTCAGAGATGCTATCAAAGCCAAGGACAAGTACAGGGTGTAGAGCTCGAAATATAATAGGATATATATAGTCGAACCCAGGCCAAAACCCCGGAGATGTGACCTTCCGGAAGTATTTTAATCCGACGCAAGGATATTTTCTGCGTTTGACTGGTCAACCCACACGTTCTGGGGTAGAGGCGTTCAGTACCCAAGAGGCACAAGATCCGGAGAGGTCGTAAGTTACGGAGGGATGACATCATCCGTGGCAACGCACTAGGGAGATGCTTGGTTCCATGAGCCTCATTTGGAAATTTCACGTCAATTGACTTCGTTGGATGATTAATAAAATCATCCTATTCTTCTAGTGAGGCTGTCGATCGGGGATAACATTGATGCTCTCGAAGGCTTCTTTTAGTGAATGACACACATCCGCCTCCCACTCTGAACATTCACACTGATAGATCCGGCTATTACAAAAATATGGGGCTGTAGTGAGGACAGAGGGGATCTCATATTCGAAGTCAAGACCAAAATCAGGTGATCAGAAGGCCACGTGCCCTATCTTTACCACGTGACTTGACGCGTCGAGCGACAACGTCACGCGTGTGTTTGACAAACGACATCGCAATGGCGTTGCCGCTGGAAACACCTTCTCGGATATGGCGGCGCATCCAGGCAAGACAGGACCAGGACATGCCCTCTCTTCCATCCATGCCTGCTTTAGATGACTCACAGGCTGAACCTTTGACAAGCAGAATTTTACCTGCGGAAAGTGACGAAGATACCGACGAAGACGAGAAACCACAAAACATTTCTTCACCACAATATTCAACACCCATCGGCTCGCCGTATGCAGCTCGCCCATCTGCTAGTGCAAGTGCTACTGCACGTTTGTCCTCGAAGACATCTCGCAGGTCATTGGGTGCTAGTATTAGGTCACGAAGCAGCAAACATGATGCCTTCAATATAAAAAAAGTTCCATCTTATCCACGTATCAATATAGCAGCAGGAAATACCCAAGAAATTACGTCTGACGTCGAGGAAGAAAGCAAATCCAGTGTCCCTGATGCCTATTTGCCTCCACCAGAAGATGAAGAACTTGATGCTCAAGGGCTTTCAATCTCAGACGCATTACAATCTGTCAGTCGCTCAAATTCACCTGCACCATTTTCTGTCGACGCCTTTGAGGAGGACCATATTCCAAACAAGAATTTTGATCACTCCCCCGAGTCCAAGGTAAGTGTTGTTTATACTTCGGAAGTTTATTGATTTATCTTGTTACAGCGCTCTCCATTTGACAGATTTCGAAATGTCGCTCTCCGCCGAACCAATAACAGAGTGCGCACACCATCTCTGACCCACACCGTCTCTTCCCAAACGACATCTCCTACCAATTCAACCCCGTCTCAGAGTCACCACTCACCTCCTCTCGCTCGACTCCATGCTGCATCTCCCACGGTAGCTGCACAGGTATCGCTTCCACGCTCCAGGACATCACCTTCCGCTGTGAGGGATGAATCTCCTTTAAATACGAGTGGCGCTTCCGAATCAGATCCTGTTAGCATGTCAAGTGCCGCCTCCATGGACATCACTGATGTTCATAGTTCTTCTCCTATCCGATCTACTGAGAGGAAAGATGCTAGCTCACAAGATGAAGATCTACTCGAAGAAAGTGGATTACCTAGTCAAGCTGACGATACTTCTGCAGAAGAGGCCATTTCCAACAATGCTCCTACGTACCATTCGAATAAATTAAATGGAAGGGAACATCTCTCCTCGCCTGCATCGGTGGCCTTCACGCCCACTCCCGCATTCCCTCGTCCTCGCGCGCGTTTCA
This sequence comes from Leucocoprinus sp. KB1807203, assembly GCA_019327925.1. NCBI lineage: Eukaryota > Fungi > Basidiomycota > Agaricomycetes > Agaricales > Agaricaceae > Leucocoprinus > Leucocoprinus sp. KB1807203. The sequence goes on along the minus strand of JAHTMQ010000011.1, from coordinate 43,016 downwards.
ACCTCCCCTCCCAACCAAAAGATGTGATACCTAGCACACCTGCTCAAATTCAATTAAAAGGAGACGAACAGCCTTTTGACGACGTTATGACACCCCACACTCGTCGGCGTTCCTTTCTGCTCTCAGTGATCAATTCAACTGCTCGGCCTCGTCTGAAGATGGGCACACCCCATCCTCGTAATACTCTAGTGACACCTGGTATGGCCAGTATTACCGAGTCAACTCCTGGTTTATACAAACAGGTTACCGAGCGCCCCCGCATAAAAACCGTACTTGCTGGTATCACTCCCCGACCACCGGTCGGACGACGGCGCACATCACATCCATTGGCACAGACATCTGTTCCTTCACCTGCAGTTTCAGACGCAGAAAATGCTGCAGGATTAGAGAATGATCGTATGTCAATGATCTCAACAACTTCGTCCCAGGACTTGACCAGTCATCCTCATGCCAATGCCTCGTTTGACCCTGCCATGGGTTTTGGTGGAGGTGCTGCAGGGCATGGGGTGGGACGATTTAATACCGGGAAGCTCAATAGTTATCTGCATACTCTGAACCATCGGCTCCAAGAAGAGAATGAATCTCTTCTAGAACAAATCAGGGTCCTCGAGGAAGAGAAGCAGCTACAAGGGTCGCCTGCTACATCCGACTCGAACCGTCGACTCGGCCTTAATAATGCCAGCAATCAACGATTGGGCACAGGCACAGCGTTGAACAACGTAGAAGAAGATCCAGCAGCAGAGCGATGGTTGGAGGAGAAAGGAGAATTGGAGGAAATGATTGAATCCTTCAAGGACGAGGTTGCAAGATACATGGCAGAGAAAGAGGATGCAGAGAATGCTCTGGAGAAGGAAAAGAAGGAACGTGAGAGGGATAAGGAAAGATGGAAAGAGAGAATGGCTGAGGTTGAGGCTGGTGTTTCTGAGCTTGTAGGAGATTTGGAGAGGAAGTTGGAGGTGGCTGAGAAGAAGGCTCATGAGGCTTCAATGGGATCGGCAGGTGAAATCAAGGAGCTTCATCATCGGATCAATGATTTGCAAATGGAGATTCAAGCTGTGAACGATCGGGCTGAGAAAGCTGAGCGAGCCTTGGAAAGCGGCGAAGATCTTGGAGGAGCTCTCAATGAAGCGAATGAAAAGCTAGTCCAGACGTCGACGGAACTCAGGAATGCTAATGTTCACATCCAGGAGCTGGAGAAGGAAGTGGTTGAGGTCGAATCCCATATGGACGAGTTGGAAAAGCTACACAAGAAAGACCAAGAGTTGATCTCAACCCTTGAAAAAGATGTTGAGTCTGCCACAGAGCAACTTGAGGCTGAAAAGGTTCGAGTGCGAGAACTGGAAGACCAGATTCAAGGCTCTGGTGATGAGCTCCGAGAAGCGAAGGCGTATATTGATGAACTTGAAGAGAACACCGAGATTGCAGCCGAACGTTTGGAAGTTCTCGAGGCTGATATTGTCGAAGCACGTACTACGATTAAGAGGCTCGAGATTGACAATTCAGAAAATAATCAAGATCTTGTGAAACTCAAGGAAGAACTTGTTAAAGCCCAAGAAGCCAACTCTCAGATGAAGGAAGCTTTGGAGGAAGCCGAGCAGAAGATAGCTGATGATGGTGGGACTATTATGAATCTGAAATCCGAGCTCGCCTCGCTTGGACGCGAGAAAGAACGGGCGGTGGTCAATGCCTCGCAGCATGTATCCCGAAGTGTCGAGCCTGCTGGTCCCTCGGAGGAGGATCTGGAGACGCTCGAGTTGGAGCTGGATGGTGCACATAAAGAGATCGCACGTCTGAATGCTCTTCTAGTGCAATCTCCTGCACGTCGAGCTATGGAGAAAGTAAAGGATGCAAGGATCGAAATGCTGGAGAAAGAGAAAGAAGAGCTGATGGAGAGAAATAAAATGCTGAGATTGACTGTGAATGACATGACCACGCCGCAGAAGATCAACTCGAGTGGGATCTCACCTATCCATAGACATGTGCTATCAACAACTCTGCGGACTCCTCGAACTCCAGGTGCACCATTACGAGATGTAAGTTCTCTGAGCGTGCGTGGCTGCTGTCCAAGATGACTGATTTCTTGATTTAGCTTTCGTGGCTGAACTCGACGATGAATGACCCCTCCGTCGCTCCTCTTGTTGCAGAAATTAGTCGTCTTCGGAAAGAGCTTGATCGTGCAAACGAGAGTATCGATGACAAGATTGACAAGCTCGAGGATGCTGGTATAGGGGCTGTCGGCCTTGCGCAGAAACTAGAGGATGCACGAGGTCATATCACTTCCCTCGAAGACGAGATCGCAAGACTTAGGAGGACTGAAGAAAGGCGAAGCAAGCGTCTTGAGCGTATGCGATGCAAGAGATGCCAGATGAGGATCGATGCTCATCATATCCTACAAGAGGATGATAGGTAAGGCACACATCATTGTGAGGATTAGCTCGATTATTGATTCTTTTTAGTTTCTTGGACAACTCGAGATTATCGCTGGAGCCATCTGTATCCCATATCACGACGACAGAAGTCCTCCGCCGAGACTTGCAGACTGTCAATGAAGAACTCGCTGAGCTCAAAAAGAAATGGAAGGAAGAGAAGAAGCAGCTTGTCAATGAGAACGCCGTTTTGCAGGATACTGCGAATCGATTGAATGCTCAGGTTAAAGAAGAGGCTAGACGATTAGCCGAGACGGAGAGAAAGGGTGAAAGGAAGCGCTTGACGGTCGAGAATGTAAGCTTTGTCCTAGTATACTTGATCAAAGTCTCTGAAATTGCCTAGGAACTCGAGAACGCTCGTAAGACTATGCAGGAGCTGGAAGGAGAACTGAAATCAGAGCGTTCCCGCCTGAGGAGTCTCAACACCCAACAAGACCGCATGCAAAGAGATAAGGATAGTTTATTGAGCCAGCTGAAAAGGACAGAGTCGGTAAGTTTCTCACCCCCCGTACGCTCTATGTAATGTTGAATGAGCGAACGTAGGACATAGATGATGTCAGACAACAACTTCAGAAGGTCAAACAAGAGAACGGCGAGCTCGAGAAAGAACTTAGGGAGAACGCTACAGCAGAACAGAGGGCTCGGTTGCTCGAGAAGAAGGTCTCAGAGAATCAGAGGGCAATTGAGAATCTTCGACAGGAGCGATCGTCCCTCTCTAATGATTTCAAAAATCTTCAGAAACGTTATGCAGATGCGTCTGAGGTAGATATTCTTGTTGCTTTACCGAAACAAATCCAGTACTCAATCGAATCGTGCAGCGAGCGGATAGGTTGCGGAAAGAGTATGTTTCATCCACCAACTCCCACGAGAAGCGTCAAAGCGAGCTTGATGTTCGTCTCCTGGAAATTGAGGATCTTAAGAGAGCTTTGCAGAAGCAGAGTACCAAGGTCCAACGAGCGGAGGAAGAGAAGGAGAAGGTTATTGCGGAGAAGCAGGACGTCTCGAAGACCATTGCTGCGCTTGAAGCTGACCTCAGATGTGTGCGCCGAGATGCAGAGACGTTTAGTCGCGACCTAAGAAGATTGAAGACGGAGAAGGAGAGGGCAGAAGAGAAATATAAAGATGAAATTGCACGATTAGAGAGAAACAAGAGGCAGTCGCAAGCACAATTGAAATTGCTAACGGATGAATTGGATCAGCAAAAGCAGGAGATTGCCGACCATGTGTGCACTGTGTAAGGTTTCCAATTGCTCCTTGTTGAATTGCATACTGAAAAAAGAGAAAAAAAGAGACAGGGATGAGCATTGGGTGTCAACTCTCAAGTTGCAGCATAACAAAGAGTGTAAAGGTCTGCTTGTGCAGATACGTTATCTCAAGGCAAAGTTTACGAGGGAAGCTCTTTTCCGCGACCATCTGGGTTATCAGAAACAGTATCTGCTTGAAATCCTGTCTCAATTTGAACGGGGGTGGGGCGTCCTATCATTCTCTCTCTCGTCTTGACTCACATTTGTATGAAGGGAACGAAAGATACTTGTGGCGATCGCTCGCATAGGGTATCCAGTAGCACCGCGTTTGAAGAAAGTGAACAAGTTCAGAGCTGTTGGAATTATGATCATCTTCCTGTCTCGAGTGCGGTATGTATCACTCTTCTTGATTGTACCTCTAGCATTAAGTCAGGTCTCTCATCAGACGAGCGAGTGCTGCTTGGCGAGAACACAGCGTCTTGAAGCAAGAAGTGGTAACAGCACTTGACAAGTTGCATCGTCGGCGTGCGATTACCGCTGCCTCGTAACTCAAGTTTGACTCGTAAATTTGATTTTAAATTTTTGATTGATTGTTGCTGTACAATTTGCTTTGCGTCTGCACATTCACAGCTGTTGTTTTAAGTACCTTATTGTAGGATTAATCCATCATATTCGTTTGGTAAGATGATAGCAGTTTACAAAACCTTTGTTGATCGCAAAAGCCAGTCATTATAGGTAACTTTGTGCATAGCCTGAGAACTCAATCGAAGGTTATGGTCTGAGTTTTTACCGCTTGGTCAATATGCGGACAGCATTTTTTGAGAATATGTAGGAAAGCCCGCTCCAGATAGTTGTTGTTGCAACCATCAATCTATGATCGAGATGGAGACAATTGAGATGACGAGACAGTGATTGGTTGACGTACTGTAATCCTTGGATCTCAAGACCCAAGTCAAACGGTAGGATGGGATGGATTGTGGTGACTCCCATGAGAAGTAACTGTAATACAGTGTTGACCTACACCTGTTACTGCCAATTTACAAATGAAGTCTGCTTTTTTGGCAAACCTTGCTGATGAAAGTCGGGTGAACCTCGACCGACGGTATTGAAAAGTCCCAGTAACGTGCAAACGTTTTCTGGCGATTAATTTGTGAAAAGGACTGGATCTTTCATGATTCGGAACATACTGGATGAGGCAAAGAAGTATAACGGATGTAAAATGCCGAAAGGCTCAACAGAACATCCCGTCCAATGATGACGATCGCAAGGGGAGCTGATGAGACAGATATGAAGAAAATCATCAATATGTGATATCAGAACATACTAGGCAAAAGGTCCTGAATTGCCAGAGTGATCGTTAGTGTAGTCATGAGAATCTTGTCAGCCGCGGGGTCCAGAATTGTGCCGAGGACTGAGTTCATCTTGAATCTTCGGGCAAGAAACCCATCAATCTGGAAGAACGAGAACAACCAGAGCAAGAGCATGTGGGCAATCACATGGACTACCAAGCAGTGAAAAGAGGTACGTACAAGGTCCGTCAAACCAGCATAAACAAGAAGGCCAGTCGCGAAGTGGAAGTTATCATGGAGGATTGACCAGCTGAGAACTGGACAAGCACAAATTCGCGAAACAGTCAACATATTGGGTAGTGTATAGATATTTTCTCGAAAGGTTGGTTTCCGAAAATTTCGGGGAGGTGTTTGATTTTCTGTCTTGCATCGTTCAGGAGCTGTCGAAAAAGCCCGAAAATTTGGTGGTCGTATAAATGGCAAAAATGAAGATCTACGACATCTCAAAGAATAACCACATGGTGAAGTTGCACAGAATACTTTAGATAGCTTTTGGGGAGGTCGAAGATGGAGACATGTCGTCTTGATCATTCCGAGAGACACAGGTCATTTGAGGCCACGCTTGAAGATCCACATCACGCGTCACATGTGTTAGTGATGTGTCACAAACTGTCAGAATTAATATCAATGTACGTACATATTCTCTACTTCTACGATAATGGTTGACTGGTTCGGAACTTGAGCGATCATGAATGGATACTCTGAATCACATTTATTTCCTGCAAAAAGCGTACCTTTTTCCCCCAATGACAACCGGGGACCGATGATATACCTCTGCCTGTTGAATGTCCAGCCCAGCAAATAATCTTGGCACTCCAAGCCTGAAAATGTCAGTCAGGGGCTTCCCTTGGTGGCCTTGCCCTTGCCCCAATGCCCTACCACTCACCGGCACGCAATCGTGACCTAGATGACGGTAAACACTAACGGTGTTCTGCCAGCGCCAACACTTGGAATATTGCAAGCCCTCGGAACAAGTTCTTTAGTAGTCAATCTAGCATCTTCCGATGATGACGTTTGGCCGTAGACCATTGCCTATGCACATGTCCGAATATGAGCACCTCTTTCTTCAGAGAAATTCCTTGCAAAGATAATCATGCTTCTCTTGGGCCGGATTGACACTGTTGTGATCTTCGTGATTCTTTGTCCTGCTTTCCGTTTCTAAAATGATGGAGCGTTCCAGAATCCCGGGTACATGCCAGCCTTAGCTGGCCGCCGCTGTTATAGCCCACGCGAGTCATTTCCCAAGTCGGTTTCAACGCATGGAATGAATCACGTTATATGAGGCTTAAGGATGTAGGTGCTCGATTAGACTTCATTAAATTGAACTCCCGCACTCGTATCATCGGATCACAGTGGAGCTTTCCGCTGTGTCCATTCCACTTGATATGTAAAATGACGCTTTAGCAATTTTGTAAAATTTCCTCATTAACAACCTGTACGTTGAGAGAAAAACCCCACGATCAGCAGGGACAAGCCAGGGACAAGCGTCGGAAATGAACCCATAAACCAGAACACCCTCTCTGATTCGAGACACCATTTCGTTCTCTCTCACGAGTGCGATCTCAGAGAAACTTGTCCTGTACAAGAGAAGTGAATTCTAGACATCTGTAAGCAGCATGGACGATTTAAATGTAGTATCTGTCAGTACAATGTCTGCCCGAGCACCTGCAATGGAATCCTCGAAACTTGCGAATTACGATTTTAGCCTTTAATGTTGCGGCTGAACGTTTGATGTGACAGAGACCCAAATCAGACTCAGATCATTGACTGAGTTGCTCTCCCAGTCCCTTTTTCAAATATAAATCACTGGAACGGTGTTGACAAAGAAAGCCCTTCTTTGTATGATCGGCTAGCAAAGGAAAAACAGAGCTCAAACGAAAGGCTGCCCTAAGCGGTATTTGCCTCTAAGAGTAGGTGACTCATAATCCCAGTGAACTCAACAATTTGGTTGGTCTCCCTCCCTATATGTAGACAAGCATTGGAGTGATTGAAAATGGCCATGCCATGGCACCATCAAAATGCCGACTGACATTAAAGGCACACCAAAAATCATGCACTCTGTCCAGGCAAATAGATCCGAGGGGTTTGGGACAGTGTTCCGTCAGATGATTGTTCATCTAGATGTGTGGTAGCAGCTCGTATCTTGCGATTCAACTTGTCTATCAGTCTATGTTGGAATCAGAAATTGATCAAGATCATCAGAATTGAAAGCAAAGACACAAATTTTCATGAAAGCACAGGAGAGCAATACATCGACAGCTAGCAACTGATGGTAATGGTCAAGCACCAGGAGTACATAATAGGCGAGCTAGAGACGTATAGGTAGCAGGGGTTTAAGGTAGATAGATTATCGATATAAATCTGCTCTAACCAATTCTGTGCGTGCAGGTGACCTTGATTCCATGCGAATTAGGTATAGCACATTATCCAACATGGCATTTTCACATCCGTAGCAATTTTCCTTCACGTTCTCTCAACACGTCCGTCCCCCCTTCCGCAGTAATTAGCAGAACTCGGCTATCACCCATACAGTAGGATATCTGACATGGATTCAACGGACAATATCTCACGGAGCGGCACCTTTCGGCCCCGGCCAAGTTTAACGCCTCTCGGTCCACGGACTCCTTCAAGGGCTGCCTTCGATCTCCTTCCCTCCACATCCTCTGGCCAGGGGAACTTTTCTCAAGAATACTTAATCAATACATCCCCCCCATATTCTCCTCGGACGCTTCCAGGTATTCCAGAGATTCCCGCAGGACTCCAATCACCGACAGACGCAGAAATACTGCCACCTGCCTACAGTACTCTGCCTGAGACCCCACTGGAAGAGCTGCCGCGATCTCCATCTCCTCCTCCGCGAATACCCCCGGCACCTGCCATGAGGTTCGAACCCCAGCCTATTGAATGGAAGCCACTTTCGCTGGAGGCTGCTCTCTGTTGGTATTACTCAATCACAACTTTGACAGGTGTTGTTGATGTTTTGATAGGGACTTTCAGCTCCACAGAACTTCAGCAGATTGTGTCGCGAGCTATCCGATCGTCTGCGGGCGAATCCTTCATCAGACTCCTCACTATCGAAAATCTGGATAAGATTTTGCCTGCTGAACTGGAGCGCCTGGAAAAATGCAAAACCTCTGCACAGACCAGGTATCGGTTCCTAGTCCACCGGCGGACAATGCTTCTGCAAGCTCTGATTACAAGCATCCGAATACCCTCAATGAAGACTCAAGACAAGGAAGACACTATGGCCAGTGTCACCAAGCTTACACTGCAACTGTCAGAAACAACGACGGACTGTGATAGACTGTTGGAGGAATTAATGTCAATATCAAACCGGACCTCGCAGATCAACAGGATGATGGATGGACATTGGGCGAGTGCGCTAGCAATTGCACTGCGCAAGGTCAGTAGTCGAGGACATTAGACGTTTCCATGCCACTTACGACGATCATAGCTTAACAATAGTTATGGTCGCAGAACAACTGAGCTCCGAGATGCAAGAGAACGGATCATTCAACTGGAAGCAGGTTTAGAAGACGCATGGAAAGAAGCGGAAAAGCTAGCCCGGGAGATAGACGATTTGGAGGCAGGCCTCGTCTCCGACCAGGAGAGCATTGCCATCGTTGAAACGGCTGAAGTTGTTTCAGTACCCATTCCACCTAATACCTCAAAACCACAAAATATCATCGTCGCACCAACACTCATGACAGTCGGAACTCACACGCCTCGGACACCAATTTCACCTCGTCATGCGGAACCAATGGCGGATATACCTGCCGATATCAACGGACAAGAGGATAATCAGGACAATTTGAGCATTCGCAGTAGCAGAAGTGCAAAAAGTACCAAGAGCGCTCGTAGTGCCAAGAGTACCAAGAGTACCCGCAATCAACCTGGCGAGATCACTCGCAGCCAGCAAGTATCTGCAGCTAGGAAGCGAAGTTATCGAGTGTCTCGGAGTAGTCTCCGCCTTCCGCTTGGTTTTTTCCGCAAACAAGGTGGACCTGGACTCAAGACGCCTATAGAAGAATGCCCACCGGTTCCCGAGGTACAGACTGGCCATTCACGCAAACAAAGCACCCAGAGTACCTCCAAATCCAAGGTATCTATGGACGAGCAGCCCCCAGTTCCTGATATTCCCCTGGAATTTACTTCTGTTCTCTCTTCTCCAGCTGCAAATGCATCCTCAACATTACTTCATTGGGATATGCAGAGTGCATCATCACCAGTGCCCACCACCAGTATAGGGAATGACTTCTCATCTTCCCGTCGTGTTCCAGTTCATCTAGATGACATCAGCTTGAATTATGTCAATGGAGTTGAGGTCCCCCGTTCACCTCACCGCAAAAACATGTCTCTTGATGACATAATGATTTCACGTCGTGACTCGGAGCAACGTCGAAGTATGCTTTATCTGTTCAATAAAAATCTAAGGACTTTGTCTGACTTTTTTGGTCCTTAGGTGGAATCGGAGCTTCACCGACATCTATCACTCCTCCTCGATTTGGAGAAACATCGACATCCCTAGGACGCCCGCTGAACGAGTGGAATCACTCAGGAGGCATGGCACCACTCACAATAAACCCACGCCATACGAGAAACTGAGGGCTCTGACCAGACGATACTCGCATCCTTTTCTTCTTTTTGCATCGACCAGTAAATCAGTAGTTGCTCATCGTTCGACTGATTTATCGTGATCAATTAACGACTTCGCCAAACTTGCCAGACTGGACTTTGGTAATGTGCTACATTCGTTGCCCTCCCCCTCTCCCTCCGTGCTCTCTTCTGCCACAATAATTAAACAAACACTTTGTATACCTGTATCATGGGATTATAATATCTCAATACTCTGGAACATGTTGTATACTTGTCATACTCAACTCGTTACTCGTATTTCGTATATTTTTGATTGTTATATCTTCTTGCTCCTACACGGACGTCACTAGCACAGAACTAGCACAGAACACTTCATACTGGTACAATTCTACATGGTCAGAACATCAGTCATGAAAGCAGTACCGAATAATCCGTCTGCTAAAGCGTGCTGGTTTATGTCTCTGACCCTCTATGTGGCATGACCTCGGTGAAATTGATGCATGCGAAAAGGATAGTGTTGGCACAAGATCGATGAATCTCTCGGATGAAAATGCACATAAAAGTAGTTTTTTAAAAAAAACCTATCCCTCAGCCGAGGCGAACTCCTATTGTTTTCATCCTGACAATGAGACCTGATGAACCGAAGCAGCAGATAAACAAGCACGATGCCCACTATGCAACAAGTCTCAACTTTGTAAAACGGCTGTTTTGACCTACCGATTTTGTGCAGTTTGTCCAACCATTGTATGACAAAACTGGTATCCTTTCATCACAAGCAAGCAGCAGCTAATCTACAAAATAATATTCACTATTACCTGGAAGTAGATAGGGTGATACGGGTATTATCGTTGTCGTCGTCATCGCCGATGACATGAAATGGTACGGATGAGTCGAGCGTCTCGACTTCAACATTACCTACCCGAGAATACCATGCGGATCTGGACATTTCGATATTTTCCGATTTTCTATTGGCAGCGTTGCGCCCTGAGGTGGTATAGAGATGAATAAGGTAGACGATGAACATATAAATCAGGAAAGCCATGCTATGGAGATGATCAGCCAAGACAACCACGTCGCAGAAAACGGCATTTCTACCTGAACATGACCAGAATATAAGTAACATGATCCATTCCATTGTCGTGGACGAATTCCAGCTCTTCGTCGGTAGCAGACATGAAGAGCAGTCTGGGCAATAATTTGTAAGATGCCGAGGTTTTGGTATCATGCGAGACCCATTTACCCTGAAGAAACCAACAACTAAATCCATGTATAATTCTTAGTGAACTACGTATATTGGAAAAAAAAATTGGTGTGTGTACTCACAAAAGGTGGTAAATGACGGAACGCGCGATAAGTGGAGTTGTAGCTTCCGCTCTCTGTTGTGGCATTTAGAGTGTGATCACTTTTGCTATCGTCGTCCACATCGCCAGACAATTTGGGTGCAAAAACGCAGATCTCAATAATACGAGTGACACCCGCGAGCATAAGTGTGTGGCCGAACGTTGCATGGACCTTCGATATAGAGGAGCCAATTAATGACCATAACATGTATATGAGCTTAACAGACTTTTGTCGAAATCTCAAGCGCTTGGGCATGCTCCGACATAGCCCAACCAGTCAAGATGATGCTATGAGAACTCAATCAGTGTCAGAATCCGATTAAACCGACAGTAAGCTCACACTACAGAAGGAATAACGTTTCGCTTAGGATGTAATTGTCAGAGCATTATCTCAATTGCCAATGAAACTCACTTGATTGCTCCGTGCCAGCCAAAGTCCAAGGCTACCACCACACCACCCTATTGATATCATGAGTTATGTGTTATCAAGCAGCTAAAAGGTCATACATAAAATGCCGAGGATGCTGTATTAAGGAGAAAATCAGATGCAGAAAAAGCGGAAGAGCTTATGAAGTACTAACGTATGCTGCATGTCCTTAACAGACCATCCGCCACCATGATGTTCGGTAAATGTATTGACTAAAGTGGATAAATTGTGATTGGCCTCGACATCGTAGATAGTCCAACCTCAATCATACCTATTCCCTAATATATGAAGCGATTGAGTAACATGCTATGCAAGAAGAGATCATTGCACTTACCCAAAGGGTTATGATCCTGGGCAAAGTCAAACCCGTAATCGACAAAATGTGGGAGAACTCACAAAGAATCCCAGAACTCTGGACTCTTCCCAGATCGACGTATCCATGCTTCACCAGCGAGCATCATAATTGCCATGATGATGGCATAAGCAATGAAGCCGCTTCCCATGATGTAATGGGCCAAACATTGGCCTATGGAACAGTTTGAGCTTGTGGCATTTTGCAGTCAACTTTGCAACCATACCAAGATGTCCGCCCCTACAGTAGCCGCGGAATGTTATGGCGCCAAAAAGCATTTGTGTCCATCCAAGTACAGGATATAGTTTTCCCAGTATACCATGAACGGTTACAAAATAGGGGCGGATGGAGCGTTCGTGGATATGCAACTTGAGATAGATACCGATTGATAGTTGAGAAATTATAGGGATGAACAGGAGGGATCCGAAAGCACCATGCACTGAAGGCAAAAACTGACGACCTTTGTGTGCATGTCCAAGGAAGTAGCCTCCAATCGTGACAGCAAAGCCTATGGACTAGCTCTTCGTGAGCACTGACCAAGCTCAAGAGAGAAATAAAAAACCTGTAGCGGAACATGCCACCGACTTCTTGACAAACCAAGTATCATCCCGACTGGAAAGAGGATTCCCCAAACGCCGGCTTGCAGGGCCATGTGTATCCACAGAATAGCATCTACCGGTGCATTTGCTTGTTCTTCTGAGAGTTTGTCATGATGCTCGTGGGCGGTAGCAAGCAATGCAAAAGCCAGCCCTATCGCAAGGGCAGCACGCATATCGGCCAAAATATAAAGAGCAGTAATTAGTCCAGCATTTCATTTACCCGATGATGTAATCATTGTTCCCAGGCCATCATTGAATGTACATCCTGCACCTGTGTGCTCTGCGATGCCGACCAGTCGTTTTGAACCCTCAGCGATAAAAAACAAAGTTAAGAGAGAAGAGGTTGCTCGACGAAAAAAAAAGGCAAAGACGCAAGCCAAACTCCAGAAGCGAGCGGCTCTGGTAAAACTTGAAGCCAATGATCCTGCAGCTAAAAAAGTTCGTGTTGGTTCGATATTATTTTACAAGTCTCAAAGGCTCATTCCTAATCTTAGAAACGTTTAGCAGATAATGTTCCAAAAACCCTCGATAATACTCGAGAACTTGACCCATCCATTCTGACTAACGGCCAAAATACTGGATCATCTCATATTGCGCCAGAAGAGGTCGCAGCAGATATTGCTTCAGATCCTTTCGCTTCCTATTTTGCAACAGAAGATTCCGATTCACCTCCCAAAATACTAATTACAACGTCACCAAAAGTTTCAAAAGCGACTTATGACTTCTGTGACGAGCTAGTGGGGGTATTTCCCGGGGCTGAATTCATCCAGAGAAAGAAAGGGAAGGGCTTCGAGATGGGTTGGATAGCGGCCTGGGCTTCCGATAGAGGATACAAGCATCTTTGTGTGATTAACGAAAACCACAAAAAGCCCAGTAAGTTGCTTTAAACTGCATCTCAATCTTTCTTGGCTTAAGACTCGCTATAGATGCGATTACTTTAGTATATCTTCCTAGCGGACCAACAGCTTATTTTAAGCTGACATCTATTGAACTCACGAAACAAATCTACGTAGGTTCCGCGGTATACATGTCCGCACCAAATTGGCACTGAATCTTCCCTAGGGCCACGGGAGAGCAACGGCGCATAACCCTGAACTCATACTGAATGGTTTTGCTACCCGCTTGGGTCATACCATCGGACGAATGTTTCAAACAACTTTCCCACCACTTCCCGAATTTCAAGGCCGCCAGGTCGTCACCATTCATAATCAACGGGATTTCTTGTTCTTCCGGAGACACAGGTAGGTTAAAACTTGAAAACGTCATATTTTTTACAATCTTTAATGCCCCAGATATGCATTCCGGTCTACAGAAAAAGTTGCTTTGCAAGAAATTGGACCTCGCTTTACGCTTAAGCTACGGTGGCTAAAAAAAAACATTCCAGCGGTGCAGAATTTTGGAGACAACGCGAAGGCCCTTGCCTTCGACACAGACGATGGATGTTCTGAGGAGCAGACCCATGACTTGATGATTGACGATCAAGAACAGTACAATGAATCGAGCCCGGGTGAACTCAAAATCTCTTCCTCCAAGGAACCTCCCAAAGTTGTCCCTCCTAAGCATGATGAATATCTGTGGCAATGGAAAGTGCGTATCCGAGTTCCCAATTTATTTAGTTTACTTTGATATTGATGTCGCTTCACGTTAGCCTGAGCTAGAGACAACACGCCGAACATTCTTTTTGTGAAGCCTCATTCTGAGGCTGTCCTGTCATGTTAATTCTGTGAGAGTACTAATGTTAGGAAAAGGCCCTTATTCAGTGACTATCATCATTTGATCAATGCTAACGGTGCTGATCGACTGTTTTCCGAAGAATCACTCCATTTGAGCCGGGTCTGAGGATCCTGGACAAGAACTTGGTCAATTGACTGAAGAGCACGAAGTGAAGGTTCTGAGAACGCTACCTTTCCTTGGAATACTTCTAGTGAGACACGATCTCGAAAACAGAACAGAGAAATGTGGCGCATATACTATCGTTCAATATATGCTGCTTTCTGATTGCTCGCCATGCCAAGCCTGCATACGCATTAAATATGATCACCATTGTTTTCGTGAAAGTGACTAACCTAATCCAACATGTACCTCCATTACCCTTTTTATCATGGACACGGACATGTCCGTCTTTTCTAGGGCATCAGCGGTGCTGCTGCAGAAAAATTGACCAAGCAGTGGAAACAGTGTGAGATACGCAACGATGGATGAACTTGGGAGTCATTGTCGTTGTGTTCATATGAAGAACTGACATGGTTATCTGGAAGAACTCTCCTTCGGATAAATTTCTGTTATCCGATAAATCCCCAAACACACCTGGAAAACCACTCTCCTTGAAGGATACATTCAAGGACCACCATCTTTCCTGCTAGTTGGGATCAAGAAGCAGAGGATAGAGAAGAGGATCATATGGCTTAGTTACAGAAACAGGCAAAGGAGTTTGTGATTTTTTTCTACTTCAAGTGACTTTCAAAAGATTCTAACAAAGGAGTCTGATCTGTCTTTTCCAGAGAAGCAGCTAAATTAAGGCAATTTTTCCTTTCCGCCCACTACAGCCAGTACCTATTCTGCTACTTTCCAGCAAAAAATTGCGGTAAAAAAGCAAGAACAATACAACGAAGAGCTTGAAGAGCACTTCCCACTCCGCTTGAATTCTCTCCTTCTTTTCTGACTGTATATTCGAATTCCCTCTGTCAATTTATCTATTACAACTGTTGAACCATGCGAGACAATAATCGATAAGTAATCATTTCTGTCCATCGTCGTCATCCTTCGTTGCAGCCTTCAATCTTGGTATTGTCTCGATTGGTTGCTCCTCGTCAGGGCTACGCGACTGCTCGCGCTTGACGATGTAGGAGGGCAATTCGGGACCAAGAACACGGCCTCCCTGTTCTTCGGCTGAAGGAAAAACCTGAGATTCAAATTTCTAGTTCAAGGAAGTGAGACATACGTGTTGAATACCAAAAGTACGTGATGAGGCCCGCAATGATGATGACAAAAGAGATGAAATACAACCAGTACGGGTGATAATGCTTGAAGCAGCAATGTTAGGCTTTTCTCTCCTGGAAGTCTATGTCACCTACGTAGAGGAATAAACCTTGAGGGCAAAAATCAGTTAATTATGTGGACATATTTCGGGCGATTCAATAAACCTACCAAAAAGCAAGCCAAAGAAGTCACTCGAGAGTAAGCTAAGGTTGAAAAATGCAGCGGAGGCAAGACGGTAAAGCATGGGGGCAATCGTGTAGAGGATAACCATTGCGGCAGTGTAAGCCATCAACAAGCCAACTATGTTATGATATCGGTGTTCGATGAAATCCAAAAAAAACAGTCTCATAAATGGCTCACTTATTCCTCCGTTCCACGGTACTTGCTTCATGTCCCGCCACTCCATCCCAGAGGCCTGGATACCATTGATAATGAATCCCCACATCCCTAGTTGCCCAACAACTTCATAGAGAGGTCTCTTCCTGACGAAGAATTCCTCCGTTGCGTTGGCTGAGATTATGTCCATCAAGGGATTCGGAACATTGAAAATCGAGTCAAACGTACTGAAGCCATAAAGTGTCGCACCAGCAATCATGAATCCATCTCCCTTTGCTCTATCCAGTGCAGGATAGTTTTTATCAGTCACAAAATCAGAAACAACAAGTAATCCAAGACCGCCAATGCAGATCAAAACCCCCTGACAGATCGTCAACCCTACAGTCAAAAACATCAGAGCGATACTCACGAGAATTTGTGTCCAGTGATATTTTGGTCTCAAGTACATCCATGAAACCAGCATGCATATGGGTATAGCCCAGCTTTGCTAGACTTCAGTACCTGGAGGTGAAGACAGTATAGGAAGACGCACGCATCGAGAAGCATGCATGATAATAGATCCGTGTATTGGTATGCCTGGAGTTCCGTTGGTTCATCAGTGATTTATCGATTCCCAATGAAGCTACGCACTTTGACCACAAGAAAATTACCTTCCACATCACAAGCACCCAAAATGATATCTGAAGTTTCGTTACACGATTGTCAGTAGTTTTGGCTAAACCGACGTACATCTCCATCCATCATATAAAATAACCTTTCCCCATCCCTTGAATCCATCTGGCGGAGGGAAAGTATATCAATGGCTGGAACATCACAAAATAAGAGCCTACATTGATATATTGTATAAGGAGTATATATAAGGAAGAGAGTGAAGTATCTGAGAGATAGTGGGTTCTCAGCCTGGATCAAATTTGAGATAATCAAAACTCACAAGAAAAAACCTTGCGTGGTCGACAATGTCCACCCACGACTAACCAATTCCGTCGTTGTCACATTTGTGCAAGTAATACACAGTGATAAGAGTTGACCAGCCAGTAGAGCTAGGACGAAATGTTTCGTCCAGATACTTTTCCATCGTTTCCCAACACTCTTCCAGAATGCTCCGAAGGAGCTGTAATTGATGGGTGGCCGCAAGGGTATATCTCGGGCGGTCAACGAACTAGGTGTCAGACTACGATCTACACATTGACCGACCGTATCCTTCCTGCTTTCACCTGACATGATTCCAGGTAAGGTTTCAGTAGTTGTCATCGCTAAAAACAGGATCAGCACGAACGCTCAACTTGTGTCTTTCAGCATACCTCTGATGTTTGGCAGCAGCGAGAGAGTTGTACTGGAGGAGACGCTGTCAGGGAAAGAAGGGTACCCTATTTGAACCTGAGAGGTAATTTACATAAGGGTTGCCTGATGCACCGCATTTCCTTCCCAAAATTATCGATTTCCTAAAGGGTCTGTCTCGTGGGCGGAAAATTTCTGACCGGCACACGGCTGCGAACACGTTGATGAACCTGATCATTGCAAATTTCCTTGCCATGTGATTTCCGGCTAGATTTCGTGGAATTGACCGAGGGTATTATTGAAATTAAACTGCTGGTTCACATTTACCCAAATTGACAAAAAAAATTCAAATCAGCGGTTTATATCTCTGTTTTCAATGAAACACGACAAGATTGTTCTCGGTTACAACTACAAACCCTCGTCAACTTCGACTAACCATTGGAGTATTTTAGAATACCATACGGGAATCAATGTATGCTAATCCGTCCGTTGACAGGTCTCAGGCACGTAATGGTCGTCCGATTGTTCAGGTGTTGAGTCGGCTTCACGACAACCCTGGAGCTGACGTCATCATCTTGGATATATAAATTATCAATCCTGTTGGAAATCAATTCCTGATTTATCCAAACACATATAACCGTTTAAAGCTGTTTTTCTAGCACTCCCTCCTTCCAAGTATAATGTCCACAAGATCTATGCGACAGCGTGTGGAGGAGTATGTCAAAGAACTGCAAGATCAAATTGTCACCGCATTCGAGGAGTTAGATCCAAATTCACCTCCTTTCAAGCGAGACTCTTGGACTCGTGAACAAGGTGGCATGGGTTGCTCATGCGTCTTTGCCATTTCTCCAGACGGTGAATCTTTGTCTCTAGATTCGCACCAACCCACTCTCGAAAAGGCCGGTGTCAACATTTCAATAGTGCATGGTATACTTCCGCCAGCTGCAATTCGCCAGATGCGTGCGGATCACACCTCTATGCCTCTTCCGGAACGCCTTCCGTTCTTTGCGGCAGGTATAAGCCTTGTCATCCACCCTCGAAATCCACATGCTCCGACTGTTCACGCCAACTATCGCTACTTCGAGATCACAGAGCCCAAGTTCGATATAGATGATAATCCTACCACATCTCCTGAAGTGCTTGCATGGTGGTTTGGTGGAGGTTCAGATTTGACACCATCATATCTTTATGAAGAAGATGCAGTGCATTTCCATTCTACGATAAAGAAAGCATGCGACATTCATGGTCCACAACTCTACCCTACTTTCAAAAAATGGTGCGATGAATATTTCTTCATCACACATCGTCAGGAATCTCGTGGAATAGGTGGTCTATTCTTCGACGATCTCAATGAGGGAGCACATCAACGTCTCACGCCAGCTTTTGAATCCAAGCGACCGGTGACGCAGGATGAAATCTTCTCCTTCATCCAAGAACTAGGAAATGCGTTCATACCTTCTTATTTGCCTATCCTTTCCCTTCGTCGCTCAATTCCGTATACATCTCATCAACGACGTTGGCAATTGATACGCCGCGGACGATACGTTGAATTTAACCTTGTTCATGATAGGGGTACCAAGTTCGGCTTGATGACACCTGGTGCTCGGATCGAGAGTATACTAATGAGCCTTCCAGAAACTGCAAGATGGGAGTACATGAGCGAAATGGGGACAGAAGAAGGTACAGAAGAAGCAAAGTTAGTTCAGGTGCTGAGGGAACCCAGGACATGGGTGGTGTGAATTGGTTTTGTAGATGATGAGATTAAGATATTCCTCAGACATTATAAGATAGAATGGCTGAGGGGGCAATGATCGATGGTGAAGTTTTTATATCCCTCATTAAAAGAAATAAAAGTCTATATATATATAAACACCCAATTATGTTTCACCTTAAGTTGTTCTGGCATGTGTCACATCAAGATCAAGGCTAACAATGCTCAACACTCCCCCTGATGCCACACCTACACCAGTCTAGATTTATCATTGATATGAACTTTTGATGGATGGATTTTGGAAGGGGCTTGGTCAAGATGTTGGCAACATTGTCATAGGTGGATATTGGCATAACAGAGATTTCTTTGTCCTGGACATAATCATGAATGTAATGGTACCATATATAAAGATGTTTCAACAATATCAAGTAGAAAGGGGATAGCAGCATGAAAAGGCTATAATATGCTGTGAATTGCTATGTATCACAAATGGCCACTTACTGATTTGTGAGTTGATAATTTAATAATCAAAAGGCTCAAAAAAGCAAAGTTTAGACAATAGCAAAAGATGTTGTTAAGTCTAAGGTTTATCCTCAGACATACAGTCCTTAAATACATAATTGTAGTGGTCTATGTGCTAGAATAGTCTACTACATGATTACTACCTATTGTTCTACATATAAGAGTACTATTGTTCTTGAAATAGAGATAACCTAACCATTTTAGGATAGTCCTTTGTTCTATTCAAGGACAGATGATAATCTATAGGTAAAGATCAATATTATGTGCAAATATTGAGGACCTTGTATCTCCATAGGATCTTATTGTCTCTGGTTCTATTTATAGCATAAAGAAGTGCATTGAAGAGAGCTTTACGATGGTCATTGAAGAAAATGATTATGTCAAGCAGTTCCCGAGATATTAGTGATTTAGTATCTAGTAACTTGGTGATCACCAACTGATCTGCTGATAACTCAGTAAATACTGATTGCCTTGAGACATTTTTGGTACTGTTTGAAAGGTCTTTTTAAGAGCTTTCAGTGGCAATTTAGATTATCAAAATCAGTCAGGTATTTCTAGAGTTATAGTCTAAATGAAGTTTATAATACTATAAATAAGTAGGAAGGGGATAATAGCATGGAAAGGCTATAATATGCTGTGAATTACTATGAATATACTATTAGTGTATACTCCAGGTTCCAGAAAATAATGCAATAAGTGGAGTTGGAGAGTAGAACACACTACTAGATGAAATAATATATGTTACTCCCTGGTCCCATGGTTTTACAGCTAGTCTGGAGGGAACACAACAGCAACACAAGAGTAAAACAATCTTGGCCTCAGCTCATGCACTGTACCTCAATCTCTTATCACATGTATAGTTGCTTATTTTAGAGTAGTAGAATATTGTCTGAGAAAAAGATAAATTCAGAAGTAAGGAGTTATATAGCAGAGAGCACTACAAGAATATGGGGGAAGGTGGTTTAAGACTTTAGAACTTTAGAACATTAATCTATGAACTAGATTACTACCATGTATCTACTCCATATATATATTATATGTCACAAACTTCATTTGGACTATAACTCCAGGAATACTTGACCAATTTTGACAATCTAAATGGCCACCAAAAGCCCTTAAGAAGACCTTTCAAATGGTACCAGAAACATCCCAAAGTGATCAGTATTCACTGAGTTATCAGCAGATCAGTTGATGATCACCAAGTCACCAGACACTAAACCACTAATATCTTGGGAACTGCTTAACATAATCATTTTCTTCAATGACCATCATGAAGCTCTCTTCAATGCACTTCTTTATGCTATAAATAGAACCAGAGGCAATAAGATCCTATGGAGATACAAGGTCCTTAATATTTGCATATAATACTAATCTTTATCTATAGATTATCATCTGTTCTTGAATAGAACAAAGGACTATCCTAAAATGGTTAGGTTATCTCTATTTCAAGAACAATAGTACTCCTATATGTAGAACAATAGGTAGTAATCATATGGTAGACTGTCCTGGTACACAAACTACTACAATCATGTATTTAAGGACTGTATGTCTGAGAATAAACCTCAGACTTAACAATATCTTTTGCTACTTGTCTAACTTTGCTTTTTTGAGCACTTTGATTATCAAATCAACCAATCACAAATCAGTAAGTGGTTATTTGTAATATGTTTCTAGTATTCTTCTCCTTTGTGTTTCTTTCCAACATCTCTAATTTCTTTCCAATTGTTCCCAATATTCCTGATTGAACCTTTTATCATCCCATCCATACAATGTCTTTGCTATATACCTCCCTGGTAGTTCTTCTCTATGAAACTCTCTACAATTTTCTTTTTTTGCCTATCTTGACTCTTCTCTGTACTCTTTTTTGAACCTTTCTACCAGGTCCCTTGCATTCCCTAGGTTCTCTCATAGTTCCCAAGTGTCTTCTTCTGCTGTATATCCCTTCCATTGCACTAGATACCTATTCTTCTCTCTAAACTTTCTTTTATTTAATATTTTTTCTACTTCATATTCTTCTTCTCCTTTGATTATTACTGGGAGAGACTATTCCTTTTTCTGGTCCTCTATTTGATCTTTATATATATGTACTCTACTGATATTTACTACTGGATATATTTTTATTGTACTTGGTAACTCCAGTTCAATCGTGTTTGTTAATATAATCCTTTTCACCTTATAAGGATCCACAAATCATTCCATCAATTTTTCTAAACATCTTCCCTTCATTTGAAACTTAAGATCTTTTGTACTCAAGAGCATCTAGTCACCTACTCTGTACTCCTCTAGCTTACTTCTTTTCCTATCTGCATATTTCCTTATTTCTTCTTAACTCTTCTTCAGTGCTGTCACAGTTGTACTATGGACCAGTAGTCATATACTGTATGGTTTACCACTACACCAAAAGGGCGACATTAGCAAGGCTACTTGCTAATGAGGATCCAGCTATTTATGTAGTTCTTTGAACAGGTATTTTGTTATACCTCCATGTCACTATTTAGTAATTACTTTTTTGTGACAAGTACTACCTCTACTTCCTCATGTACTTCTTTTATTCTCTTCACAAACTCTTCTGCTCTCTCAAACTTTCCCTTTTTTCTCATTTCAAATCTCATACATAGATCTTGTCCATTATTTGCCTTAAACAGTGACACTTTTGTACTTGTCTACACTTTGTTATTATATGCAAACTCTACTGTTGCTAACCAATCTGGTCACTGTTCCTGACAGTGATCAATGAACATTCTCAAGTATTGTTCTAGTTCCTAATTCATTCTTTCTATCTGACCATCTGTTTGTGGGTGATAGACTGTTGACAATTTGGTATCAATCCCCAACATTTGATTTAACTCTCTTATTATTCCTGCTACAAACTGTGCTCTCCTATCTGTTATAATACTTTCTAGTAATCTGTGTAGTTTCCAGATATTATCTTAGAACAGTCTTGCCACTCCTTCCACCAAAGTCCTTTTTTGTAAGACCTTAGACTATGATGACTTGAATCTACTCCTGGTCTGAGTTGACAAGAAGAACTTAATAGAGTTTCCATTCAATTATTGTACACTACTTATACACATTCTTGTATTTACTTCTATTTATAAAGTCCTGCACATCTCTTTTGAGTTATTCCCTCTTGTGCATCTATTGATTTCCTAATTAAAAAAAGATATAAATAATAACTTAGTTATTTGGCCAAGTTATGATACTACCCTCCTTTCAAGGTTCCTTGTCCTGAGGACTTTACAACTCATAGTAGGGGTCACAAATGTTTCCCATTTTATCGTCATCTTCTTCTGTCCATTCTTTGATTTCCAATTTTTTCTATTCAATTTCCTCCTGCTCTTTCTTTATTGTTTCTATTATTCTTTGCTCTCTTGCTCTTTTTTCTTTTCATCTCCTCCAATTTCTTTCTAATCTTGCCCAGTATTTCTTATTGTACTTTTTATCTGACCACCCAAATAATTTTCTTGCCATAAACTTTCCTGGTAATTCTTCTCTCCTGAAGGTTTCTTCTTCTCTTTCTTGTCTCCTAATGTTTTTTATGTCTTGCTGGTATTCCTTTTTAAATTCTTTAACTGCTTTCTTTACATTCTCCAAGTTTTCTATCCCTTCCAAAGTGTCTGACTCTGTTGTAAATCCCTTTTATTATACTAGATACCTATCCTTCTCTCTAATCTGTTACTTATTCAATATTCTCTCAACCTCCTATTCCTCTTCTCCCTCAATTATGACTAGGGCTGGTTGCTCCTTTCTCTACCCCTCTACTTGCCCTATGTATTTATATATTCTACTAATGTTTACTACTGGGTGTATCTTGATTGTACTAGGTAACTCCAATTCAACCATATTTGCCAATACAATTTTCTTCACTTTATAGGGGTCTACAAATCTTTCTGTTAACTTTTCCATTCTTCTACCAACTATTTGGTACTTTATATCTTTGATACTGAGCATTACCAAGTCCTCTACTTTATACTCATCAACTTCTCTTCTCTTCCTATCTGTATATTTCTTTATCTCTTTCTGTGCCTTCTCTAGCACTATCTTAGCTTCCTCCTAAACCTCTTTCATCTTTATTATAAATTTCTCTGCTCCTTCATATCTCTTTTTCCTTTTTACTTTGAACACCATTCTAGGATCTTGCCCATAGTTTGCCTTGAAGAGTGATATTCTTCTTACTCTCCATTATGTCTATTAAATCCATAATCAATGATAGCAGGTAATTATTATTTACTGTTTGGTCATTTAGGCTACAGTAGTCCATTACTATTATCACAAATGGCCACTTACTGATTTGTGATTGCTTGATTTGATAATCAAAGTGTTCAAAAAAGCAAAGTTAGACAAATAGCAAAAGATGTTGTTAAGTCTGAGGTTTATCCTCAGACATACAGTTCTTAAATATATGATTGTGGTGGTCTGTATACCAGAACAGCCTACCATATGACCACTACCTATTGTTCTATATATAGGAGTGCTATTGTTCTTGAAATAGAGACAACCTAACTATCTTAGGGCAGTTCTTTGTTCTATTCAAGAACAGATGATAATCTATGAGTAAAGATCAGTGTTATGTGCAAACATTGAGGACCTTGTATCTCCATGGGATCTTATCACCTCAGGATCTATTTATAGCCAAAAGAAGCGCATTGAGGAGAGCTTCACGATGGTCATTGAAGCAAATGATTACGTTAAGCGGTTCCTGAGATATCGGTGATTTAGTGTCTGGTAACTTGGTGATCACTGACTGATCTGCTGATAACTCAGTGAATACTGATTGCTTTGAGACATTTTTGGTACTGTTTAAAAGGTCTTCTTAAGGGCTTTTGGTGGCCATTTAGATTGTTGAAATCGGTCAAGTATTCCTGGAGTTATGGTCTGAATGAAGTTTGTGACAACTATTCTCTTACTTCTATCTTTCTTTGCCACAAAGAACACTGGTGATATCTGAGAGGATTTTGATAGTCTAATGTACCCCTTTCTAAGTTGGTCATTTACAAATTTTTGAACCTCTTCCCTTTTGTCTTTTGATAATGGGTAGGTTCTCTCTTTCTTAGGTTTGAACATTTCTTTGAGATCTATAGCATGATTCCAGACTTTTCTCATAGGCATCCTTTCTATCTCTACTTTTCCAAATACCTTCTTCCACTTTAGAAATTTCTTTGGAACTATTTCCTTAATTTTTCTATGATCTGCCTCAACTTCCTTTTCTCTTCTCCAATCTTTTTTATCATTTACAGCCTATCTTACAATCTTTTCTTCTTCTAGAGTAACTATTCACTTTACTTTCTTCTCTTCTTTTAACTTTGTGTTTCTCCTACACAGTAGCAGACATCTTGTTATTTTAACCTCTCCTGTCTCCCAGTTGATTTCTGGATTATGGGCTTGTAGCCATAGCATACCCAATATCATATTCATCCTTCCTAAGTCACATATATTCATTCTCATTCTTTTAATATAGTTTTTATAGTATACATTGACTTCCATCTGATGTGTAATTGCTTCTCTACTGTTGTTCATTCCATCTACATTTCTCACTGTAACCAGTCTCTCTAGCTTCTGCAATCTAAACCCATGTCTAGCTGCCATCCTTTTATTCATAAACATTCCTGTTGTACCACTATCCAAGAGTGCTTTCACTGTTACACCCTCATGTATATCTACTTTCTCTACCCCTATATTCAACCATACTTCTCTTAGTATTTTAAATATCCTTCTCACATTCCTCTCTATACCCCTTTCTCTTGCTGTACCTTTTAGAACTCCTGTTCACATACTGCTTTGCTGTGCTTCTCTCTGTACAGAGTATATTACTACTCTCCAATCCTACCATGGCTACTTCTTCCCAGTACTATATTCTGGGCACAAAATTTTCTTTCTGTTCTCCTCTGATATTCCCTCAACTGTATCTTTCCTTCCATACTGGCTATACTTTACATTGACTGCTCCTCTTTCTCTTGTTGTATTCTCTCTCCATCTCCATACTTTAAAACAACTGCTGCACTATACATTTCTCAAATGTTCACCAGAGATAAACCCTTATCTCTGGTTCTTGTGTATCTTGGTGCCTTTGTAGTTGCACTCTCTATACTTCACAAATATCATGACTTCCCACCTGGTTATCTACTCTCTCTGCTCTAATGCTGTACTTTGTAGAGGCATTCTCTATGTGCTACTATATTCCTATGCCTTTCTCCATAGAGGGTATACCAGCCTTTTCCCTTGCTATGCCTTTTGTAGGCTAGCCACCCATACCGCTTTCTTATTCTGCTTTCTCTTCTTTTCAACTTCAATATTTGGGCACTTCTATTTGAAATACCCAACACCCCAATATCTGAAGCATTTAACCTCTATTACCATCTCATTTCTTCTTATCCTTACTTTCTCTTTTACTCCATATCTTATCACTCTACTCAACAACACTTCAAATTTATTTCTGGAAATTGGTTTCCTCTTTTTCCCCTCATTCTTGTTCTTGCAGTTACAGGCCAGGTATCACAAAAAAGTGACTACTAAATAGTGACATGAAGGTATAACAAAATACCTGTTCAAAAAACTATATAAATACCTAGACCCTCATTAGCAAGTAGCCTTGCTAATGTCACCCTTTTGGTATAGTGGTAAACCATACAGTATATAACTACTGGTCTATAGTACAACTGTGACAACCTTGCTCATCTTAACTCTCATAATCTTTTCAATCCTTAACCAGTAGTTATTATGATCACTAGTCATCTCTATATATAGCCAGGCCCTTGGCTTAAGGGGACTTGATAGTCAGTTAGGGACTATCAGTGAAAGCACAGTACTAAGCTCAGATATTGTGTCTGAGACCTGACCTACTAATTGAGTGGTGTTGCCAGTAGTTACTTGTACCTTTTTACTTTATAAACCTTGTGCTGAAATCCTATTATAGGCTGTACATGTAGAGAAGTAATGCTGTATCCTTAGGAAGGTATTTAGTTTAGAGATCCTCTCCTTGGGGTGATAGTATAACCATAGTATTAGGGCAGTAGTAAGTAAAGCAGTAGGTGTCTAGCTGGGTAAAGATCTTGTGCTCTAGTAGATATAACATTAGTGAGATTATTTTCTATTCCAACTTCTCTGGAGACATAGTACCATGTTTCTAGATCAATACAACTCTCTTATGAGCAGCATGCTCAATCAACAGTGCGCCCTCACCAAACTAAGAACAGAACTAGAAGGAAGAGATAAGAGGAAGTGTTGGAGCTGTAAAAAGTTTAGGCATCTAGTATCACAAATGGCTACTTACTGATTTGTAAGTTGATGATTTGATAATCAAAAGGCTCAAAAAAGCAAAGTTTAAACAGTAGCAAAAGATATTGTTAAGTCTGAGGTTTATTCTCAGACATACAGTCCTTAAATATATAATTGTAGTGGTCTGTGTACTAGAATAGCCTACTATATGGTTACTATCTATTGTTCTATATATAGGAGTGCTATTGTTCTTAAAATAGAGATAACCTAACTATCTTAGAGCAGTCCTTTGTTCTATTCAAGAACAGATGATAATCTATTGATAAAGTGTTATAAGAGCCCTAAAAAGGAAATAGTTTCCCAAGTATTCAAACACTTGATCCAAAATCTCAAGATGTACAATGGGGTCAAGATATAGATAAGGTAGGAACTAAAGTCATGTGATAAAGGTCAAGTAACCACAGGATATTCTAGAAGGACATATGATTGTGGATTAGTAGTACAGCCACTGTAAAAGTAGTATAAGTAGGAGACCAATCTAACAAAGAATTCCATCAAGTTCTTCTTGAACATCCACCTAGGGTGATCACTAAGGGCATTCACTGTCTATTGATAACATAAGAACTTGATATACCTATTGTTAACCCTGTACCTCACAGCCTCAACATTCTTATTTCCACTTTCTTATTATCCTTGCTAACAAGCACAGCACTCGAAAGCATCTTGGATAGCGGGCCCTAGCTATAAAGGGGACTTCACTGTCAGTTAGGGACAGTAGATAGATGGCCTGGACAAAGCTTGTGTTTCTGCCTGAGACCTGACCTCTATATCGAGTGGACTCGTAACTAGTTCTTCACTATTAGCTCTATGCTACTGATCCATTGTGACCGGTCTATACAAGGGAACAATGGCAACCTCTTAAAGGCCTGTTTAGCTTAGGGATTCCCTTCTTAGGAATAGTACTATTTTACCCTTCTTAGTCAGTAGTTAGTTATAAGTACAGACAAAGAAGACTGTTCATCCCTATATGAGGAATCATCACTATCACCATCGCCATCACATATGTCTTGCCAACAACAACAGTAACAGGGGGAATGCCCTTTGGCACCTGCCCCCCTCCAAACCAAAGAAGAGCAACTCCTCACTATGATTGCAACCCTGCAGCAGCAGATTAATACTATGCTTCTTCAGCAACAGGGGAGTAGAGTGGAGATTGCAAGACCTCAAGTTTTCAGTAGGAAGATAGAAGAGGTGAGTGTGTTTGTTAACGTGGCTCACCTATACATTAGAATGAAGATGACAGAAGAGATAACAGTGACCTAGGTGGCCTAGATGTTGTTATATGTACAGAGAGAAATAGCAAAGGCATAGAAGGATAACTTGCTGGATGAGCTGGCTAAGGGAGAGTCAGAAGTGGAATCAGTGGAGCAGCTGTTCACAAAAATAAGGAATGACTTTGGAGAAACATCGGAGGAAAAGAGGAAAATAGAACAGCTGAGAACAATTAAGCAAGAAGAGAAGACCTGTGACAAGTATATACAGGAATTCAAAAAGGTTGCTAGGGAAAGCAGCTATGAGAGAAGACCCCTCATCGAAGAATTTAAGAAAGAGTTGAATGGAAGTATTAGGAGGAAGCTGGTAGAAGCAGAAGAACCGCTGACTACCACTGGAGAATGGCAAGAAAGAACAGTGAGGCTAGATAGAAATTATCACAAATGGCCACTTACTGATTTGTGATTGCTTGATTTGATAATCAAAGTGTTCAAAAAAGCAAAGTTAGACAAGCAGCAAAAGATATTGTTAAGTCTGAGGTTTATCCTCAGACATACAGTTCTTAAATACATGATTGTGGTGGTCTGTGCACCAGAACAGCCTACCACATGATCACTATCTATTATTCTACATATAGGAGTGCTATTGTTCTTGAAATAGAGATAACCTAACTATCTTAGGGCAGTCCTTTGTTCTATTCAAGGACAGATGATAATCTATGAGTAAAGATCAGTGTCATGTGCAAACATTGAGGACCTTGTATCTCCATGGGATCTTATCGCCTTGGGATATATTTATGGCTGAAAGAAGCGCATTGAAGAGAGCTTCACAATGGTCATTGAAGCAAACGATTACGTTAAGCGGTTCCTGAGATATCAGCAATTTAGTGTCTGGTGACTGACTGATCTGCTAATAACTCAGTGAATACTGATTGCTTTGAGACGTTTTTGGTACCGTTTAAAAGGTCTTCTTAAGGGCTTTTGGTGGCCATTTAGATCGTCGAAATCGGTCAAGTATTTCTGGAGTTATGGTCCGAATGAAGTTTGTGACATTACCCCCCCTCTTGGTTTAAGCTCTGTTGAGAAGTTATCTCATTTTTGGTAAACTCTGAAGATATTCCTGCAGCTTTTTGCCTGCATTATGTAGATTTTCCTCAGGTTCCCATGTGTCATCTCCTTGACTGTATCCTTTCCATTTAACAAGGAATTCGTTTTTTTCATATCTTTGTTGTGAATCTAGAATCTTCTCTACCTCCCATTCTTCCCGGCCCTGTATCAGGGTTGGTGGTGGGGGTGTGGATTTCTGTCCACAGATGGTGGATTTGGAGTACTGTGCTAACTTGCTAGCATGAAAGACTGGGTGCAGTGCTCGGTAGTAAGGTGGTATCCTAAGCTGGAACATAACCAAGGACAACTTTTCTATTATTTTGAATGGACCTTTCGTACCGGGGTCGTAATGCTCACTCTGTAGTCTGGTAATCCTTCAGATTGAGTAGCACCTTGTCACCAACTTTGAATGGGACACTTTGGACTTTTTGGTCATAGTACCACTTCATTCTTTCTACTGCAAGAGTAAGAGCTGCTTTTGCCTGCTCCAAGGCTTCTTGTCGTTTATACGTCAGGTTATTCAAGTCCCTTTGTGGCAACTCTTTGACTAAAATTGGGCCTGCTCTCGGATGTCTGCCATATTCAAGGAAGAATGGACTTTCTTTAATGCCTTCATGTACTTGATTGTTATATGCAAACTCTGCACTGGGGAGTAGATCCAACCAATTACTGAGATTATAATCCACATAGCACTGAAGATATTGCTCTAACATCTGGTTTACTCGTTCTGTTTGTCCATCTGTTTGTGGATGATGTGCTGTCAACATTGTAGATTCTATTCCTAAAATCTTGCACCATTCTTGGAATAGCTCAGCTGAGTATTGTACTCCTCTATCCAAAATGATTTGTAGCAGCAGTCCATGCAATGGATAGACCTTATCATATAGTAACTGCGCCATATCTTTGGATGAGAACTGATTGTTGATAGGAATGAAATGGGCCCTTTTGGTGAGCCTGTCAACAATAACACAGATAGCATTGTAACCGTTTGACTCTGGCAATTGTGTGATTAAGTCTGTTGAGATTATTTCCCAAGGCCTATTAGGTACCTTGTTAGGCACGAGTGGTCCAAAAGGTTGCTATGGGTAATTTTTCATCCGCTGACACATATCACAACCCATAACATATTTCTTGACAAATGTTGTCATCCCAGACCACTAGTAATTTCTGGAGACCAACCCATAGGTCTTTCACTGATCTGGGTGTCCGCAGATGGCAAATCGTGGTGCATCTTAATGATCTGTTGTTGCAAGGTGTCTTCCATACTATGGGGAATATAAACCTTCCCTCTATACAGGAGTAGTCCATTCTCATAGTTCCAGTCTTGCAAGGATTTTCCAAATTCTCTTGGACCAGACTTGAGTAATGTCTTATAGTCTTTGGTGACTTCATCCGATAAGAGTGCTGCTTTGACCTCCTTTAGGATTATCTCATCATTTATTGGCATTCATGAGTAGCCTCTAGTGCATTGATAGCAAAGAACTCAGGTTTTAGCAACACCTGGTTCATATTGTTGAGGTCTGTCCCCATCTCATGGTCTGCTCGTCTGGACAAGAGGGTCTTCTGCCTGCATCGTCTTTCCCGGTTTATGATAGAGTACAAAGTCAAAACGAGTCATAAAAAGTGTCCCATCTTGCTTGCCTCCTGGTCAGCTTTTGAGCTGTCCTAAAAAATGTGAGGTTCTGATGATCCGACCAGATCTCAACTTTATATAGATGTCCCTCCAAATGGTGTCTGTATTCCTCTAGTCCCCGAATTACTGCAAGTAGTTCCTTGTTATAGATTTCGTAGTTCCTTTCATGGACATCTAATAACTTGGAGAAGAAAGCTACTGGATGCCACAGGTTAGTTTGCATGTCTTTTTGTGATAAGACAGCTCCTGTTGCAAAGTCGCTGGCATCAGTGGATAACTTAAAGGGATCTTTGTCATTTGGTATTCTTAGGACTGGAGCTGTAGTAAAGGCCTTTTTCAGTGCCTCAAAAGCACTCTGTTGCTCCTTGCCCCAAGTCCAGGTACTATCCTTCTTGGTCAAGTCAGAGAGTGGTTTTGACATCTTGGCAAAGTTCTCAATGAAACCTTTGATAGAAATTCACAAAGCCTAAGAATGCTTGTACTTGCTTGACTTTTGTTGGTACTGGCCACTCTAGAACTCCTGAAAGTTTCTCCTCATCCATCTGTACTTTATTTTCTAAAATAATTACGCCCAAATATTTGATACTACTTTGTTCAAAGAAATACTTTTCTGCTTTAGCATAGAGGTCATTGAATTGGAGCCTTTTCAGCACTTCCTTGACCAATTGCCTGTGTTCCTTCAAACATATCCCAAATATTAGAATATCATCTAAATACACCATTACTAGTCGTATGCGAATCAAGTCTCCCAATATGTCATTTATCATGCTTTGGAAGGTTGCTGGTGCATTGGAAAAGCCAAAATACATGACGTTGCCTCAAAAAGGCCTTGTTTTGTAATAAATGCTGTCTTCCATTCATCCCCTTCTTTGATGCAAACGTTGTTGTATCCCCACCTCAAGTCAATTTTGGTAAAGATTGAGGCTTTGCTGAGTGATTCAATCAAGTCGGCTATTCTAGGAATTAGATAGCAATTTTTGATAGTAATTCCATTGAGGGCTCTATAGTCCATGACAGGTTGTAAGCTTCCATCATGCTTTTTTACAAAGAAGAATGGAGCTGCTATTGGGCTAGTTGATGGTCAGATATACCCCTTTCTGAGTTCCTCATCGATCCATATGTCAAGAGAGTTTCTTTCCACTAGAGAGAGTGGATAGACCTTGGCTGGTTTAGGAAGCGTTGCACCTTCCACAAAGTCAATCGCATGGTCATACAGTTTCCGTATTGGCATTCTCTCTGACTTATTCTTTGAAAACACATTCCCATACTCATGTAGCCATTCTGGTACATGAGCCTTCCAGGTCTTTGTGTCTTCACAATCTGAGTCTCCATATTGGTCTCAATTGTTGAGTATAGCTGCAATCATCATCGCCTGCTGATAACTGCCTGGGTCAGTCATGTCTGCCCAGCTAAGAATATGGTTGTCGGGGTCCTCATCTCCTATATCGTCCAATGAGGGAGATCCACTGACATCCAGTTCAAGGTGAAGTTCATTAGCTCCTGCTTCTACATCTTGTATTTTACGGGCTTTACTAGTGCATGTATCCAGGTACCTGGTGAACTTCCCATTGGCCTTTTTGCCAACCAATATTTGGATTATGCTTATACAAGTACAAATACCCAATCATCATCTCTTTATTCCCTAAGTTGGTGACAAAGAGGTGCTGGATCGTCCTGTGTGATCCAATTTCTACATAAGCTCGGACATACTCAGTTATATATCCTGCCTTGTTAGGGAGTGCTATCCGCATTGATTACACAATATGGATTTGCCAGTTTATAAGTTACCAGGTTATTATTTTCCATGACAACTCTGTTGACGAAGTTCATGGTAGCTCCCAAATCAACTAAAGCCTTGGTCTGTACTTTCTTTCCGTATACCCAAAGTGTAACTGGAATTTTAAAGGAGGTAGTCTTGTTGCACACTATATTATTACAAGATTCCAGTACTACTTCCAACTTTTGCGAGCTAATAGAGGGTACACTTTCCTTTGACTGTAGATCACAGACATTATCCTCTACAGTCCCAAGGGAAAATCCAATTTGGGATGTCCCCTTTCCCTTCCCACTTGGGGGAACAGGATCAGGGATTTCCTCAATTGATGTGCTATTAATTTTGACATCCTCAGGAGGGGAGTCTGGATCATCACTGTCTTCCTCCAACATCTTCATCAGCTGTGCTCTAAATGACTGATTTTTATTCTTGCTTGGATCCAGTGGAGATGGTTTCTGGAAAGAGGTCTTATAAGGACGCTTGTCCTCATTACCTGGCTTGTCATAACAGTCTACTGTATTATGTGTCTTTGACTTATTCTTAAAGCCTTTTCCAGTACATATCTGACAGTATCACAAGCTCTTCCCTTCCTTTCTCTGAATCTCATCTATTTCCATTGCATCCAGGTCCTTCTTTCCTCCACTCTTCTCTCCAATTGCCTTTGGACCAAATATTGTGCTCTGGGTCTTGTCCAGATGTAAGGCCTTATATGCTTGCATCAACAATTTGAGGTAGTCATTCCATGTTTTTGGAGACTAATTTGTAATTTCATAGATAACAAGTGCATTTCATAGCTTATCAGGAATGACCTCCTTCATTTTGTTGATATGAACTTCATCACTATAGTTGACAATTCTTGCCAACGTCCTGTATTGTTCTGCATACTTGACAAAGTTCTTTCTTGCTAGGTCCTTGTTGACCCAGAGTACTATTAATTCCTTCTTTGCTCCCTCCTTGTCATCTCGTTGTCCATAAATATTTTTGAGTTCTTGGGCAAAGTCACCCCAAGAACCAACACTTAATCCTACCTGAACCTTGTCATAATATAATTTCATATATGTGCTGGCAGGGAGCACGTAAATGGGTAAGGGCATATATGATTTTCTGATCATCTGATATAATACCAGATGCCGAACAATAGAGAGCAATCTAGTTCAACCAATCATGCAGATGCATCTTATTTTCAGAGCCTGCAAATGTTGGTGGCTCTGGCAC
Organism: Leucocoprinus sp. KB1807203; assembly: GCA_019327925.1. Classification (NCBI taxonomy): domain Eukaryota; kingdom Fungi; phylum Basidiomycota; class Agaricomycetes; order Agaricales; family Agaricaceae; genus Leucocoprinus; species Leucocoprinus sp. KB1807203. The sequence goes on along the minus strand of JAHTMQ010000011.1, from coordinate 9,642 downwards.
CTTGGTTTTGGAGGCAATGTTTCCTCTAGGAAGCCTTGTCAGCTCTCCCCAAAGATGAATAACTTCTGCCTCCAAAGTTGCAATCCTATTGTATGCAGTGGTCAAGGTACTGTTATAATGGTTGATTGCTCCATTGAGTACCTGGTCAATGTAGTTTTTGAGAAGGAGAGAAGTTCCTTGATGCGCATTTTGCAGCATCTATATCTCAGTCTCATCCCAGAGCATGTGCTTAGCACTTATGCCATCTTTGACAAGCACATCCCAATTCTCAGCACTGAAATCAGAAAAGGAAACAGTAGTGGTAAAGTTGTTGAAAGTCGATATATCTATTTAAGTAATTAATTACGGTTTTTGAGTATGTTTTCAAGGGGGTAAAAGGAAAAAATGCCCAAATTTAGCCTCTTAATGCCATTATGTTACACTGAATACCATTCCAATAATATTATGTCTATGGAATAGTGATATTGAGCTCTAGAAGAGCTTTACAAATCTCTGGTACTCTAGTAGCTGGTTTGGAAAGATCTACATCCTTTAGACACTTACAAGTGCCTTTTAACATTCTCCACTCCTTAGCTGTAAGCTTGTGACCAATTTTGTTCAGCTCTATAATTACATCCTGCAGTCGATTGAACCATTTTCACAGAGAGTCATACTGTGGATCCTCAGCCTAGGTCTTGTTTTCACTCATTTTAGTAAAAAATAGTGATATGCGATCTAAGATGGGTTCCAGAAGTTCTTTGTACTCCTTTATGCATAATAACTTCTTGGTTTTGTGAAAATGTAATTCTGGGTAGCAGGATGCAAAGTAGAAATCATCTACTTTGTGCTAGCAAGGGTTTGCTTTAACGAGTCTATCATAGAGTTTGGTAGATAGAGTGGGTTCCATTCCTATCCTTTCCAGCAATGACTTCTCTGTTGCACTCTCCTTTTTCAGCGAGAGGTGTTCAGCAAGAGTCTTGGTATTTCTAATGGCGGGCATGGCTTGGGGGCAAAAGTAAGCACAATATCCCTAGTTCAGCGGATGAAGTGTGGTGGGCAGAAACTATACTACAACTATACTAAAAGTGTCCTTCCAACGACATAGGTCCTGTCTTGAGAGAAGAGTTTGATGTCATGTCCAGTCTCTCACACTGGCTCATGGAGAAGAAATAGGGGTCTCAGAGTGGTTCCAGCTACCTGCAAGGGTTTTTTGGAAATGTTTACACAAATCCAAAGTCTTTCAGGACTAGTGTTATAAGAGCCCCAAACAGGAAAAGGTTTTCCATGCATTTGAACACTTAATCCAAAATCTCAAAGCATACAATAGAGTAAGGATATAAATAGAGTATGGACTCAGTAAGTCAAATCATGTAACAAGGTCAGGTAATCATAGAACATTCTGGAAAGAACATGTGATCACAGGACTCTAGGGTACAGCCACTGTAGTAGTAGTATAAGTAGGGCTGCAATCCAACGAAGAACTCCATCGAGTTCTTCTTGAACATCCACCTAGGGTGATTGCTAAGGATATTCACTGTCCATTGATAATATAAGAACTCAATATCACATCCGAGCACTGTTCACCTCGAACCCTGCTCAAAATCACTTAAAGGAGCAGTTGGCTTCATACTGGCCCCGTGAGTGATTTCCCCTACTACTACTTACTCTCTTACCTTCCTCACTAGTGGGCACAGCACTCACAAGCATCTTGGATAGCAGGCCCTAGCTATAAAGGGGACTTCTCAGTCAGTTAGGGACTGAGGAAGGAGACTGGGTACTAAGTCCAAGTATCTTGTTCAAGTCCTGACCTTGCAATTGGACGTTGTTCATTACCCTCTTCTTGATATAAACTCCATGCTACGTTCCATTGTGGACGGTATATGCAGGAGATTAGTGGTTATTCCTTAGGAAGCCACTTAGCTTAGGGGTCCTCTTCTTAGGGGCAACCATATACCAAATTTGATTAGGGCAGTAGTCGGTAAGGCAATAGGAGTCTAAACAGGTAAAGATTGCATGCCCTGTTGGACATAGGCCTTAGTTAGCAACCCTGGATTAGGAATCATCAGAGTACAAATCATCAACCCCCCCATCACCATCACCACTATCACCACCCTACAACATGTCTCGGCAACAACAACAGAGGGAAACTCCCTCAGCATCCACCCTCCGCCAAACCAGAGAGGAACAACTCCTCACTATGATTGCAACCCTGTAACAGCAGGTCAATACCATGCTCCTCCAGCAGCAAGGGAGCAGAGTGGAGGTTGCAAGGTCTCAAGTCTTTAGTGGAAAGATAGAGGAGGTAAGCGCGTTTGTGAATGCAGCTCAATTATATATCAGAATGAAGATGATGGAGGAGGTAGTGGCAACCCAGGTGGCCTGGGTATTATCATATGTGCAGGGGGGAATAGCGGAGGCATGGAAGGATAATTTATTGGATGAATTGGCAAAAGGAAAATTAGAGGTAGACTCAGCAGAGCAGTTGTTCACAAAGATAAGAAACAACTTTGGAGAGACATCAGAGGAAGAAAGGAAGATAGAGCAGCTAAGGACAATCAAACAAGGGGGGAGGACCTGTGACGAATATGTACAGGAATTCAAAAAGGTTACCAGGGGGAGCAGCTATGAGGGAAGACCCCTCATCGAAGAATTTAAACAAGGATTGAACAAGGCCATCAGAAGGAAGTTGGCTGAAGTAGAAGAACCACCAACTACCATTGGAGAGTGGCAGGAAAGAGCAGTGAGACTAGACAGAAACCAAAGGCAGAGCAGGGCAGAAGAAAGAGTATTGGGGAGGAATACGACATATCCATGGGGAAGTGTGCAGCCAAGAGAAGGAAGATCATATGGGGGAAGAGGGGAACAAATAATGTGGAGAATAGGAGAAGGGAACAGAGAAGGGAGAGGAGGAAATATGTCTAATAGAGAGCTTAAACGGGTCCAAGGAGAGACCCCAATGCAATGGATGTAGATAGAGGAAGGGGAGGAGATAGGATGTGCTACGTATGTAGAAAGTGGGGCCACATGGCCAAAAACTGCTGGGAAAGATATAGGGAAAGAGTAGTAGAAACGCTGCAGGAGTCGGCAAAAGAAAATAGAGGACAGTAAGCTCTCAGCTGGCCTCCAATAATGTATACAGTGTATTGCACCCAGAAAAACTAGACAATAAATTGAACTCCATCAATACAACTGAGAGAGTAAGAGACATATGATACATGCTACAACCATTAAGGGAAGTCTGGTTGAAAGTAGGGTTAGAGAAGTTGGAAAGTCATGAAGGAATGGCAGTGAAGGTGTTGTTGGATAGCGGGGTGACAGGTCTGTTTATGGACACGACCTTTGCAAAGGAAAAGGGGTTTAAAATTGAAAAGTTGAAAAAACCCCTCTTAGTTAGAAATGTGGATAGAACGGCAAATACGGAGGGGGCTATAATGCACCAGGTCGAGTGCAATATGTTCTTCAAGGGACATATAGAAAGAGCCAGAATAGATGTGTGCAACTTAGGGAAGACAGAGTTAATATTGGAAATGCTGTGGCTAGCAGCCCACAATCCAGAAATAGATTGGGAGAAAGAAGAAGTGAAGATGATGTGTTGCCCACCTATATGTGGAAGAAGAAAGCAAGAAGTAAAGGAGAAGAAAGTAAGAAAGACGGAAAAGGATGAGGACAAGGAAGTGTTAAAAAGGCTAGTGCCTAGGAGATTTTGGAAGTAGAAGAAAGTATTTGGAAAAAAGGAGTCAGAAAGGATGCCAGTATGAAAGATCTGGGACCATGCCATAGAATTAAAGAAGGGATTTACGCCAAGAAAGAGGAAAGTATATTCACTATCAAGAGAGGAAAGGGAGGAAGTACAGACATTTGTGGAAGACCAGTTGAGAAAGGGATATATCCGACCCTCCAAGTCATCCCAGACATTGCTGGTATACTTTGTGGTGAAAAAGGATGGCACACAGAGAATGGTACAAGACTATCGACACATAAACCAGTGGATGATAAAAAATGGGTACCCCTTACCCCTTATTGCAGATATATTGGATGGAGTAGGAAAGAGAAAGGTGTTTACGAAGTTGAATTTGAGATGGAGATACAATAATATCAGAATCAAGGAAGGAGACAAATGGAAGGCAGCGTTCATGATACACATTGGAGTGTATGAACCTACAGTCATGTATTTTGGGTTGACAAACTCCCCGCCACCTTCCAAGCAATGATGAATGACCTGTTCAGGGACCTCATAAACCAAGGGGACACAGCGACCTTCATTGATGACATTTTAGTAGCCACAGATATGGAAAAGGGACATGATGAGTTGGTGGAGAAAGTACTAAGGAGATTGGAAGAGAACAATCTGTTTGTGAAACCAGAGAAATGCAAATGGAAAGTAAGAGAAGTAGAGTTCCTGGGAGTAGTAATCAGTCCAAAAGGAGTGGAGATGCAAAAGGAGAAGGTGAAAGGAGTCCTAAACTGGCCAGTACCTAGGAACGTTAAAGAAGTACAAAAATTCCTAGGCCTCGCCAATTACTACAGGAGGTTCATAAAGAACTTTGCTAGGATAGTGGCACTGCTACACGTGCTAGTCAGGAAGGAGCAAAAGTGAAAGTGGGAGAAGAAACAGGAGGAGGCATTTGAAAAACTTAAGGCAGGGTTCACTACAGAGCCTGTTCTAGCCATTCTGGGCATCAATAGGGAAATAAGAGTGGAAGCAGATACCTCAGACTATGTGACAGGGGGAGTGTTGTCAACAAAGTGTAAAGATGGGAAGTGGAGGCTAGTGGCCTTCATCTCTAAATCGCTGAATACCACAGAGCAAAATTACAAAATTCACAATAAAGAGATGCTGGCAGTTATAAGGTGCCTAGAAGCATAGAGGCACTACTTAGAGGGAGCAAAACTCGAATTTGAAATCTGGACAGACCATAAGAACCTCTAGTATTTTATGACGAGTCAAAAATTAAATCGCAGACAAGCAAGATGGGCCCTATATCTATCGCAATTTAATTTCATGTTAAAACATGTTCCAGGGAAGAGCATGGAGAAGGCAGATGGATTAAGCAGAAGACCAGACTGGCAGGAGGGGGATGGAAAGAGATAACAAAGACCAGAAGCTGATAAAACCAGAGTGGATTAGAGGAGTAAAAATGTTGATAGAGGAAGAAAACCTAAGAGAAAGAATCAAAAAGGTGCAGGAAGGGGATGAGAAGATAGTAAAAGCAGTAGAGGAGTTAAAAAGGGCAGGAATAAAAGCACTGAAAGATAAAGAGTGGGAAATTGAGGATGGGATAGTATTAAAGAAAGAAAGAATATATGTGCCAGAAAGAGACCTCAGGAGAGAAATAATACAACTACACCATAACACTCCAGTAGGAGGGCATGGAGGGAGGTAGAAGATGGCAAAGTTGATTGTCAGGAATTACTGGTGGCCAGGAGTAACGAAGGAGGTGGGAAGATATGTGGATGGATATAATGCGTGTCAAAGATACAAGAATCAAAGCAAAGCACCAGCAGGAAAACTAATGCCTAATGCAATCCCAGAAAAGCCATGGAGCCACATATCGGCAGACTTTATTACCAAACTGCCACTAGCCCAGGGATACGATGCAATCTTAGTAGTATGCGACCATTTTAGCAAAATAGCACATTTTATAGCAACAACGGAGAAGACGTCAGTAGAAGGACTCATAAAGCTGTTTTGGGACCACATGGAAATTGCATGGACTTCCAGAGAGCATCATATCAGACAGGGGAGTGCAGTTTGCGATGGAAATGATGAAGGAGCTGAATAACTTACTGAGAATCCAGACAAAGCTCTCAATAGCCTATTACCCTCAAACGGATGGGCAGACGGAGAGGATAAACCAGGAGTTAGAGCAATATCTAAGAGTCTTCATTGATCATAGACAAGAGCAGTGGCCAGATTGGTTAGGGACAGCGGAGTTTGCATATAACAACAAAATCCACGCGGCTACAAAAATATCACTATTCAAAGCAAACTACGGTCAAGACCCAAGGATGGAATTTGAGGGAAGAAGAAAGGGGAAGTACAAAGCAGTAGGAAAATTCATAGAAAAAATAAAGAAAATCCAGGAAGAAGCCAAAGCAGCATTAGAAAAAGCACAGAAGGAAATGAAAAGGTTTGGAGACAGGAAACAAGGAAAGGGAGAGGAGTACAAAGTGGGGGACTTAGTGCTGCTAAGTATGAAGGACCTAAAATGGCAGATGAAAGGAAAAAGGTCGGAAAAGCTGACCAAATGCTTTGTGGGCCCCTACAAAGTAAAGGGAATTGTCTCAAGTAATGCAATAGAATTAGAGCTGCCTAATTCTATCAAAATACACCCTGTAGTTAATGTAAGTAGAGTACGACTCTACAAATCACAGGTAAAGGGACAAAAGAAGATACCACCAAAACCAGTCATCATCAAAGGAGAAGAGGAATTCGAGGTGGAGAAAATCTTAAACAAAAGGACGGTTAGAGGGAAGAAGAAGTCCCTGGTGAGGTGGAAAGGCTACATGGCAGGAGAGAATACCTGGGAAAATAGGGAAAACTTAGAAAATGCAAAGGAGCTGGTAGAAGAGTTCGAGAAGGAGCATGGGGAAGAGATTGAAGAACTAAGATGACAAGAGCAAAAAGAAAAAGAAAAGGAGCTCAGTCAGAAATTACCTAGGGAATTCACAGCAAAACTACTATATGGTTAGGGAAGAAGAAGATACAAAAGAGAGAGAGAAAAGAGATGGGACGAAAATTGGTATTGATGGAAAAATTCCTTGGGACAAGGAAACTTGAAGGGGGGGCCATGTTATGAGAGCCCCAAACAGGAAAAGGTTTCCCATGCATTTGAACACTTAATCCAAAATCTCAAAGCATACAATGGAGTAAGGATATAAATAGGGTGGAGACTCAGTAAGTCAAATCATGTGACAAGGTCAGGTGATCATAGAACATTCTAGAAAGAACATGTGATTGTGGGACTCTAGGGTACAGCCACTGTAGTAGTAGTATAAGTAGAGCTGCAATCCAACGAAGAACTCCATCGAGTTCTTCTTGAACATCTACCTAGGGTGATTGCTAAGGACATTCACTGTCCATTGATAACAACTAGCTATGATACACAAGCTAGCCTGCTCTCAATAGTTTGAGAGACAGACCTTTCCCTTTATGCCTGGGGTCCAGCCTACTATAGAGATAGGTCCTTGACAGAAACCCACTCTGAGCCCTCAGTGAGTCATCTGTCCTGTAACAGAAACAGAGACTTCTCTATAGAGATAGGTCCTTGACAGAAACCTACTCTAAGCCCTCAGTCAGTCATCTGTCCTGTAACAGAAACAAAGACACCCTCAGGAAAGTCATCTTGTTCTGTAACAGAGACAAAGAGACCCCCTTATAGCCCCCTAGACCTACATCTGGAATGAACACAACCCCATGTCCTTTGCAGAGACAATGGGGACAGAAAATAGTAGACTTAACAAACTATCACAAATGGCCACTTACTGATTTGTGATTGCTTGATTTGATAATCAAAGTGTTCAAAAAAGCAAAGTTAGACAAGCAGCAAAAGATGTTGTTAAGTCTGAGGTTTATCCTCAGACATACAGTTCTTAAATACATAATTGTGGTGGTCTGTGCACCAGAACAGCCTACCACATGATCACTATCTATTGTTCTACATATAGGAGTGCTATTGTTCTTGAAATAGAGATAACCTAACCATCTTAGGGCAGTCCTTTGTTCTATTCAAGGACAGATGATAATCTATGAGTAAAGATCAGTATTATGTACAAACATTGAGGACCTTGTATCTCCATGGGATCTTATCACCTCAGGATCTATTTATAGCCAAAAGAAGCGCATTGAGGAGAGCTTCACGATGGTCATTGAAGCAAATGATTACGTTAAGCGGTTCCTGAGATATCGGTGATTTAGTGTCTGGTAACTTGGTGATCACTGACTGATCTGCTGATAACTCAGTAAATACTGATTGCCTTGAGACATTTTTGTTACCGTTTGAAAGGTCTTCTTAAGGGCTTTTGGTGGCCATTTAGATCATTGAAATTGGTCAAGTATTCCTGGAGTTATGGTCCGAATGAAGTTTGTGACAAATGCCCAATGCAATCCTAGAAAAACCATGGAGCCATATCTCAGCAGACTTCATTACCAAACTGCCATTAGCCCAAGGATATGATGCTATCTTAGTAGTATGCGACTGCTTTAGTAAAATAGCACATTTTATAGCAACAATAGAGAAAACGTCAGTAGAGGGACCTGCAAAGCTATTTTGAGATCATGTATGGAAGTTGCACAGACTCCCAGAAAGCATCATATCAGATAGGGGAGTGTAGTTTGCAGCAGGAATGATGAAGGAATTGAATAACTTGTTGGGAATCCAGACAAAACTCTCAACAGCCTATCATCCTCAAATAGATGGGCAGACAGAAAGGATAAACCAGGAGTTAGAGCAATATTTGAGGGTCTTTATCAACCATAGACAAGAGCAGTGGCCAGATTGGTTAGGAACAGCAGAGTTTGCATACAATAACAAAATTTATACAGCAATAAAAATATTGCCATTCAAAGCAAACTATGGTCAAGATCCAAGGATGGGATTTGAGGGAAGAAGAAAGAGGAAGTACGAAGCAGTGGGAAAATTTGTACAAAGAATGAAAAAAATCCAGGAGGAAGCAAAAGTAGTGCTAGAGAAAGCACAGGAGGAAATAAAGAAGTTTGCAAACAGAAGACGAAGGAAGGGAGAGGAATACAAAGTAGGAGATCTAGTACTACTAAGTACAAAGGACTTGAAATGGCAGATGAAAGAGAGAAGATTGGAGAAGCTAACAGAACATTTTGTGGGTCTCTACAAAGTCAAGGAAATCGTCTCTAGTAACATGATAGAGTTAGAACTACCTAAGTCTATTAAAATACACCCTGTAGTTAATGTAAGTAGAGTATAGCTCCATAGACCACAGGTAGAGGGACAGAAGAAGATACTGCCAAAATAGGTCATTATTGAAGGAGACAAGGAATTTGAGATAGAAAAAATCTTAAATAAAAGAACAGTTAGGGGGAAGGAAAAGTTTCTGGTAAGGTGGAAGGGATACACAGCAGAAGAAGATACTTGGGAGAATAGGGAAAACTTAGAGAATGCAAAAGAGTTAGTAGAAGAGTTTGAGAGGATATATGGAAAAGAGGTTGAGGAACTAAGGCAACAGGAACTGGAAGAAGAGGAAAAGAAATTTAGTCAGGAATTACCTAGGGAGTTCATGGCAAAATTGTTATACAGTTGGGAAAAAAGAAAGTACAAAAGAGAAAGGAAAAAGAGGTAGGACAAGAACTGGAGTCAATGGAAAAATTCCTTGGAATAAGGAAACTTGAAGGGGGGGCCATGTTATGAGAGCCCCAAAAAGGAAATAAGTTCCTGAGCATTTAAACACTTGATCCAAAACCTCAAGATGTACAATAGGGTTGAGATATAATTAGTGTGGGACTAAGGTCACATAACAAGGTCAAGTGATCACAGAACATTCTGGAAGAACATGTGATTGTGGACTAGTAGTACAGCTACTGTAAAAATAGTATAAGTAGGAGTCCAATCCAACAAAGAACTCCATCGAGTTCTTCTTGAACATCCATCTAGGGTGATCACTAAGAGCATTCACTGCCTATCGATAACA